>AMCV02000028.1:41057-56449 GCA_000350065.2 Colletotrichum orbiculare MAFF 240422 | reverse complement strand
GGAATAATATTTAAAACTTAATTTAACCTTTAGAATTCAAGTTATAACTAATAAAAAAAAGAATTTTTAAAAAAAAGGTTTTATTTTATTTAATAAGGAAATCCTAAAAGATAATATAGAAAGACTAGTAATATAAAATAATAATAGAAATACCCCTAACATTTATCTCTAAATATTCTATAAGTAATTATAATAATTATTTTATAAATATATCTAGAAAACTAATAAGTTTATAATATTATTATAAATAATACTAAAACTAAAAGTATTATAAAATTATTATTTACCATTTCTATCTTTAAATATTCCCTAAGTATTTACTTATATATTAATAATATAAAGAAACTAATAGATATTAATTATTAAAATAATATAAGAAGAACTAATAAATACTAAGATATACTACTACCTAGCTAAATATAATAAGATTTAAAGTATAAGGAAGGGAGATAAGTATAAGAAATAAAATAAAAAGGGATTACTATATATTAACTTAATATAGTAAATATTACTATTTATCTAATAAGTATAATAATTATTATTCCTAAAGTTATCTTCTATAAGATACTAAGAAGAAGCATTATTCTATTTACTAATTATTATATATAATAATAACTCATAATACTTAGTTTCTATTTCCTATTACTTCTATTTACTACTAGTAGTATATTTATATAGCTATAATATATAATTATACTAAAAAGATTAACTTAATAACTATAATAACTTCTTCCCTATCCCTAATTGATAATATTATCCTATATATATTATTAAATATATTATTAAATATTGAAAAGTAGGTAGGCAAGTAGCCTACATCTAGTAAAGTAATACCTTACGTTAAAGGTATATATACTAGATATTCTTAGGGAAAGAATATATAGTATAAAAGAGTGAATAATAGTTATATTCAGTAAAAGAGTATTATAGTTAGTTAATCTAATTATATACTAAAAGAGAGTATAAAAGCTATCTTTTATAGTACTATACTTAGTTCTAGAATATTCTAATTAGTAATTATTAGAATATTCTAGTATATAGGCTTATGTCAGTAATTATATATACAAATATTAATTACTAATAAGTACTTTATAAAAGAATGAGGTAGAATATTCTACTGAATATTCAATAGTAAGTCGAGTATTACTATAGGGTAAATACCTATAGCCTAATATTTTAATACTCCTTCTTTTATTTTATAGTAGTAAAAGATAAATAAGTAAAAAAGTAGGTAACTAGTACTTTATAAAAATAATACCTAAATAAGTACCCTATAAAACAATAGGTACTATAGGTAACTAATCTGGGTACCTTATAAAAGGTATTAAGATACTAATAATAATTTATAGTACCTAAAGAGATATATTTAAATTCGGATATTAGTATTATAATATAGAATAATAATACTAAAAATAGGCTAAAAATCTCAGTAAAATTACTGAGTATTAATAGTATTAGTAAGGCTTATAAGCCTAAGAAATCTAGTGAATTTAACACTAGGAAGAGGTTTAGTAAGTCTATCAGCAGGTATTTTAGAAGTTAATAAATATTAAACTTCTATATTACTAAATAAAACTTCTTACTGAGTGAAAAAATAGTCTATAGCTATATATTTAATATATTAGTAATATTCTAAGTTATAAGTTAGAGCTAAAGTCCTACTATTATTAGTATAAATAGTTAAGAGTTTTATAGGAATATTTAGTTCTATAAAAAAACTTTGTAATTACTTAACTTTTCTAATAATCTCCTATAGACTATTAAATTTAGTTTTAGTAGTAGATAAGGCTACTATAGACTGTTTTTTCGATTTCTATAAAATAGGGTTACTATTTATAGTAAATAAATAGTTTCTAGTAGATTTTTAAGTATTATAGTAGCTAGCTTAATCTGAATTAGTATAGCCTACTAAATTTATAATAAGGCTCCTTTTATAAATAAGTATTAAATTAGTAGTAGTAGATAGGTATCTAAATATACTTATAACTATTTTTAGTAGTTCTTTAGTAAGTTTATATAGAAACCTATTAAGAAAAATTACTAAAAAAATTAAATTAGGCTTAGTTATAATTATAGTATATATAAGGCTACTGACTAAGTGTTAATATTACTATAGTAAATCTTTTTTAAAGTTATAATTAGGATTTTCTTCTATAAGAGATAAATCTTTTAAAACTTTAGGATTAAGAGGGAATTTAGAAGATTTTATAGTAGTTAAATTATTCTTAGATAATAACTACTTAATATAGTAAGCTTAAGGTACCTATAGAATTTTTTAGGCTTAATTTCGAGTTATACTAAGTCTTAAAAAATATGATATTTCTCCTAAGTCTTCTATATCAATAAATCTTCTAAAAGAAAATTTAAATTTAGTTATAGTAATTAGATTTTCTCTAAAAATCAAAAAATCATCTATATAAATAATTAAATAAATAGGATTTTTAAAGCTATTATTGTAATAAGTAGCCTTATTGGATTTTAAAAGCAAAAATCCTAGATCCTATAGAATTTTCCGAATTTTCTTTTATTACTATTTAAAGCTCTATTTAAGTCTATATAGAGTTTTAAGTAGTAATAAAACCTGATTTATAGTAAGGTTAAACCTTATAATATTTAAATTAGGAAATCTTTCGAAAAGTTTAATAAGGGGTAGTTAAGAGATTTCAATATAAGTCTCTTCCTCTAAATCCCTATATAAAAAGACTCTAATTATATTAATATAATAGATCTCCTAGTTTTTAGCTGCAGCTATAACTAAAAGGGTTCTAAAAGTAACTAGATTAAAGCCTATAGTAAAAATCTAGAAATAGTCTATACTATATTTTTACTAAAAGCTTTTAGCTACTAAACAGGTTTTATATTTACTTATAATCCTATTTAGATTAAGTTTATACTTAAAAACCTATCTTATAGCTATAGGTTTTTTTATAGGATTTTTATTATAAAGCTATTTAGTAGGAATAGTTTCAAAAACCCCTTAATTAATTAGCTAGCTAATTTCAGTATAAATAGCCTTAAGCTAATTATCTTTTTCAGTACTATTTAGAGCTTATTTTAACGTTTGAAGCTCTAAATAAGTAGTAAAAGTATAGGGTATAGAAGACCTTCTAGGAGGTAAAGCTTCTATAATCGTTATAATAGGCTTTAAATTATTAATACTAGAGTTTGAAATAGTAGAAGGTGTTAGAGTTCTAGCTATTTAGCTATTATTCTATTAATCCTAAAAACCCGTTTTAGGTATTTAAGGGCTTGAGTATTTACTATTACTTTTATAACCCTATGTTTTCTCTTTATTGTAGAAAATTAATTATTAGAGTTAAGGTTATACTATTTTAATTATTTATACTCTAAATTAATTAAACTATAATATCAGAATATTTGGTGAATAGACTACTTGGTAGCCTGAGTGTAATAGAGCTAAAAGCTCTGTATGACGTAAGGTTAACTTTTCTGAAAATAAACTCTATTTAGATATTAATACTACGAAATTCCCTACTTCTTATAGAACTAGAACTTCCTATTATTATTACTATTTATATTAATATTAGTACTATTTTTAGATATTATTCTAAATAACTTATTTTTTAATAATTAAGAATTATTAATTCTTCTTGATTTTTTATTAGTTACTTATTACTAGATTAATAGGTTATAAGTCTAGCTTTATATTAACTTCTCTCTTTATATTATATTTCTATTTATACTTATTATTAATATTAATATCTATATCTTTATTAATACTTATTTAGATTATACTAGAGATTATACTAACTAACCCTAAGTTTCTTCATATTTATCTATCTATATAAAACTTCTCTTAACTACTTCTATAAAGCTCTATAGCTTATTCTTTTTATAGTTACTTTAACTAACTAATTAACTCCTCTTATTAATTAATTAGTTTAATACTAGATAAATCTATAAAAAGATTATATTAGTTAGAATAGTAGGCTTATTACTAAGCTAGTAAAAGAGATAGTTAAGTAGTAGAAGCTGAAAATTTCTTATACTTTAGGTTTACTAAGACTTTCTATAAACTAGCTTTTAGGTTTACTAAGATTTTTTATAAACTAACTCTTAAGTCTATTAAAACCTTTATAAATTAGAACTTTAAGTTATTTCTAACTTTTATGAAAAAAATATTTCTTATAAGATTTAAACTTTAGACTACTATAGGTTATAGGAGTATTGATTTATTATTTAACTATTAAGTTATACTATTATTAATCTTTTAGTTAATAATAGTTTACTAGAGTTAGACCTTAAGTATTTTAATTCTACTTTAGAATTTTAATTAATTCTTTATTAAATAACTATTTTACTTTCTTAAGTTGATATTTAAGAATATAAGTAATTCTAAGTTATACTTTATCCTTAAGTTAAAAAGGATTTAGAATTATAATATTTAGTCTATCTATATAAAAGCTTTACTTATTAATAAAGATATTTTTATGGATTTAACTAAGCCTATTTCTGGAAATAATTCTAATAAGTATAATAAGGTTTTTAGTTATATATAATTAAATTATAAAGATAGTTTTTTAAGAGTTATTAAGAGTAATACTAATACTTTTAATATATTTAGTTATTTAAAAAGGGTTTATAAACTAACTAGTTTTTCTAATAAGTTTCTTATTTATAAAGAATTTTTTAATACTACTTTTAGTAACTTTAAGTCTATAGAAGAATATCTGAATAAGATAAAAGAATTTATTGATAATTTTTCTTATAATAAAACTAAACTATTTAATTAAGTTATTATTATTTATATTCCAAATAGTTTAAATAAAAATTATAAAAGTTTTATTATTTTAATTATTTAGAATTTTAGATTTAATAAAGATTCTTATAAGTTGGATTCCTTATTATTTAATCTATTAGATAAGTTTAGAAAGAAAACTTAGATTTTTTTAGTTAATTTTATAATTAAAATTTTTTTTAAGAATAGAGTTATTAAGTAGTTTTCTCTTAAAGTTATTAAGAAATTTTAGAAGAAATAGAAAGGTATTTTCTATAATTATTATGAAAAGATTAATTATACTAAGGAAAACTATTTTAATTTTTATTTTAAAAAAACTCCTATTTAAATGAAATCTAAAGTTAATAAGAGTCTTCTTAAGTTTTCTAAAAAGAAAAAAAATAAAAAAGATAAAAATTTAGAGTTAGTTAATATTATTTTAATTTAAAAAGAAATAGTTAAAGAGATCTCTAGTAATATAACTAAAGATCTTATATAACTTAATTCTAATATTAAAGAAACTAAAGGGGAAGAAGAAGATAAGGAGGAAAATATTAAGTTTGAAAATATAATTCTAATTTAACTTTTTTTTAAAAAGACTTTTATTAAAAAAACTCTAGGTATTTTAATTTCTAAAAAAATTTAGTAAGTTAGGAGTTCTATTAAATAGATTAAAACTATTTTATTCTTCATTAATACTAAAATTATTATTTATATAGTTAAAAATTATAATTTTTTAATTAATAAAACTAAGACTTTTTTACTTATTAAATAGGGAAATGCTAAAGAGATTATTTTAACTATAAAAAGTGATTTGAAAATTATTTTAAATGATGTTAAATATTTTTTATGTAATATTTATTATATATTATAACTAGGTATTAACTTGTTAAGTTAGTTTTAATTTAACTGAATAGGAATATTATCTATTTTCTTTAATAAATTTATACTATATAATATTAAATAGGATAAATTGTTTGTTATAAGAACTAAGGTTAATAATTTCTATAAGTTTAGAATTCTTATTTAATTAAGATAAATAGTTCTTTATACTAATATTGCTAATATTAATAATTTGAAACTATAGTATGATAGAATAGGTTATACTAGTAATATTATTAAGTTAATTAAGAATATAATGAATAATATTAGTTATAAGTATTTAAAAAGTGATAACCTACCTATTTGTAAAGTTTATTTTAAAAGTAAGTTTACTAATAAAGTTAATAGAAATTTAAATACTTTTAAGAAGTTTGAATATTTTGATTATATTAGTTTAGATTTATATAGACCTATTTTATTAGAAACTTATAATTATTATAAATATTTTATCTTATTTATAAATGAGTATAGTAGATTTATCTAGGGAAAGTTATTAAGAAGTAAAAGTTTTAAAAAGGTTACTTTAGCTTTTAAAGAGTTAATTAATATAACTAATAATAATAATAGTAATAAGAGAATTAAGGAAGTTAATATAGATAGTAGCTTTAAGTTCTCTAATAATAGAATAAAAGTCATTTATATTAATAATAGTATTATTTATAATATAAGACTACTTTATACTTATAAGCTTAATAGTTTAATTAAGAAGGCTATAAGAATTAAAGTTAATAAAACTAGAACCTTTTTTTATAATTCTAGTTTACTTTTATATTTTTAGGGGTTAGTTATTTTAGTTTCTATTTATATTCATAATAGAATACCTCATTCTTCTATTAAATTTAAAACTCTATATAAATTAAAAAATAAGAAGAAACTTTTTATTAGTAATATAAAGGTGTGGGGTAGTATCTATTACTATAAGGTTAAAAATAAGTATTCTAAGAAGCTTGATCTAAAAGTAAAAAAAGGTACTATAGTTGCCTATAGTTATAATACCTATTTAGTTTGGGATTTTTAAGCCTATAATACTATTTAGTCTAGAAATATAAATATTCTTAAAAACTAATTTAATTCTTAATAAAAAGAAGAATTATGTATTTTTGATAATATTATAACTACTAAGTCTAGTTAATTTAGTAAAAAGAATAAGTCTAATTAATTTAATTCTAATAATTCTTCTTAAAATCTAGTTATTATTAAGTCTAGTAGAATTTACAACTCCACTAAAAATATTAGTTATTTTCTTCCTCCTAATAAAGTTAATAATAATAATAGTAATTTAGATCTTTTTCTTCATGAGGAACTAAGTAGTTTTTCTATAATTCGTCCTAATAGGATTATAGATAGTAATAAGAATTTTAATAAAAAGTTTATTATATTTATAGAGATTCTTTCTTTAAGTCTAGAAGTTAAAAAAGACTATAAATCGTATTTATATAAAGAAAGTATATTCCTTATAGTTAAACACTATTCTTCTTTAGTTCTTTATACTGATTATAATTAATATAATTATAATAATAACTTATTTATTAATAAATATAGTAATTTTTATACTGCTGAGTATATATTATAAATTAATACTTTAGATAAACTAACTATTTTTTAAAAGCTATAAGTTCTCAGTTTAGTAATAACTAGATTTAAGCTATAAATAAAGAAGTTAAATCTATTAAGTTTATAGAAGTTCGGATTATTATATTACTACCTAATATTTCTTTTATTAAAAAGAATAATATTAATATATTAAAGGGTAGATAGGTTTATAAAATAAAATTTAATAATTAGGATCCTAGTAATCTTATATATAAAACTAGATAGGTTGCTTAAGGTTTTAACTAGTACTTTAGTATTAATTATTTAGAAACTTTTAGTACTACCTATAGGCTTAAAAACTATAGATATATATTAATTATATCTATTTATTATAGCTGGATTTTAATCTAGTATAATATTATTATTGTATTTATTTATATTAAAATAGATAAAAAGATATATATTAAGTTACCTACTAGTTATATCTATAATAAAAGTTTTAAAAGTTTAGTTTATAGTATTAACTATAAGAATCAGCCTTTTGTTTATTTATTAAATAAGGCTTTATATAGGTTAAAATAAAGCTTTAGGCTTTAGTATTTATATTTTAAATCTATTTTATATAAGATTGGTTTTAAAGTATCTCCCTATGATGAAGGAATATTTATACTTAATATTATTCTTAATAAAAGTAAATATTTGGCTATTTTAATATATTATATTAATAATATACTACTAAGAACTAATAATTCTACTATTTTAGAATATATTTATAGTAGTTTTAAAAAAGATATAAAAATCTAAAATTTAGGAAAGCTTAATATTTCTCTAAGTAATAATTTCATTATTAATTATAAGAATAAAAATATAGAAATAAATTAGTTTAAATATATTAATAAAATTTTTACTAAATTTAATAAAAAGGATATTTATAGTTTTAATATTCTAATAGATGATAAAGCTAAATTCTTTATTAATAAGAATAATACTACTAAAGAAGAAATATTAGAATATTAAAAAGAAGTAGGGGCTTTATTATATTTAGCTTTAAAAACCAGGCTAGATATTATTCTAGTTGTTACTACTTACTCTTAATTTTCTTTAAATCTTTCTAAAG
This sequence comes from Colletotrichum orbiculare MAFF 240422, assembly GCA_000350065.2. Classification (NCBI taxonomy): domain Eukaryota; kingdom Fungi; phylum Ascomycota; class Sordariomycetes; order Glomerellales; family Glomerellaceae; genus Colletotrichum; species Colletotrichum orbiculare. The sequence goes on along the minus strand of AMCV02000028.1, from coordinate 48,179 downwards.
AATATTTTATTACTTTTAATAAGATATAGGGTTATTTGAAAAAGAATTCTAATTATAGATTAATTTATAATTATAATAATATTAATCCTTTTAATTTATTTAGGTTTATAGATTTAGATTAAGCTAGAGATATTAATAATAAAAAATCTATTTTAATATATATATTTTGTTTAGATTTTTATAATATTATAAGTTATAGTTTAACTAAGTAAGAAATAGTAGCTTTATTTATTTGTAAAGCTAAATATATAGCTCTAGTAGATATTATTAAAGAAGCTATTTACTTATATAATAATTATAGTTTTATTAATAAAACTTTAAAATTCAAAGCTATTAATAAGCTAATTATTTTTATAGATAATTAATTAGCTAAAAAGTTTACTAAAAATACTAAATTCTATAAAAAAAACTAAATATATTGATATTTATTATTATTATATTAGAGATCTTATTTAAGATAATTAGATTAATTTTTATTATATTAATATAAATAATAATATAATTAGATTTTTAATAAAGTTTTTAGGCTAAGTTAAATTTAATAATATTATTAAGAAGATTTTATAGAATAATTTTAATATTTAACTTTCTTATAAAAGAAATAGTCTTAATAGTCTATTTTCTGAGGATTAATTTTTTCTTTTACCTTTTACTGGTTTTAGGTTTTTCTGATTTTTCCTGATTTCTTTTACTCTATTTTAAAATCTTTTCCTTCAAACTTTTTCTCTAGGTTTTAGGTTTTTTAGACTTTAATCTTTTAAAGATTTTTCTCTATTTTTCTTATATAGTTTTTAGAGTTTTTATTATTTTTTAAGTTATAAAAGATTTATCTATTTTATATATTTTAAGGGGGGATGTTAGAGTTCTAGCTATTTAGCTATTACTCTATTAATCCTAATAATCCGTTTTAGGTATTTAAAAGCTTAAGTATTTACTATTATTCTTATAACTCTATATTTTCTATTTATTATAGAAAATTAATTATTAGAGTTAAGGTTATATTACTTTAATTATTTATACTCTAAATTGATTAAATTATAATATTAGAATATTTAGTGAATAGACTACTTGGTGGCCTAAGTATAATAGAGCTAAAAGCTCTATATAATATAAGGTTAATTTTTCTGAAAATAAACTCCATTTAGATATGAAAACTGCGAAGTTTCCTACTTCCTATAGAATTAGAACTTCCTATCATTATTACTATTTATATTAATATTAGTACTATTTTTAGATATCATTCTGAATGACCTATTCTTTAATGATTAAGAGTTATTGATTCCCCTTAACCTTTTACTAGTTACCTATTACTAGTTCAATAGAAAGTACCCCCCCTATTATAATATTAATAAATTTAAAATAAGCTGTAAATACTAATCTAGATTTATAAGGCTTAGTTAGTATAAAAACAAGAGCAATTTTAGAAGTATCCTTATAGGATATAAAAGAGCCTTCTTCTATAAAAACAGTAAATTTATCACTATTTTTACGTTTTTTAGAAAAATAGTATATTAAAACTTTAGTACTTATAGGCTTTAAATCTCCTAAATTAGGCTTATTATTATTTTCTAAAAAGAAGAAATCTAGTAAAACTTATATAGGGGTAACTGAAAGTCTTATTATAATAGTTAAATTAACTAGTTTAATTACTATAGATATAATAGTATCCTAAATATAGAAAAATAACCCTTCTGAAAGTAGAATAGTATAGGTTTTTTCTATTAAAACCCTATTAGTATACTTTGTAATACTATTTTATTTAGAAATATAGAATACTAAGGCCTTTATAATAATACTTCTTTCTTTTATATAACTTTCTAAAAGTTTAAAGTTAAATTCTTAGCTATTATTAAAACGTAAAATATTAGGATAAATCCCTAATTAAGTTTTATAGTACTCTAGTTAAGTTATAATATAGCTAAAAATCTCATCTTTTTTAACTATAAAATCTATAGCTCTATAAGAACTATAATTATTAGTATAAAAAATAGTATAATTATTCCCTATATTACTAGTAAAACTTATTTTAATTAAATTAATATAGATTTAATAAAGTAGTTTAATAGCTTTATTATAACTAATTTTTAACTATTACCTTATAATTTTACTTTTAGTATAGTTAGGGTATTATAAATCAGCTTCTTTTAGCTAATTTATAGGTATCCCTTCTATAATTTTAGCTATTTTAGCTAAAAAAAGATAACTAAGATACTTTAAGCGACGATATTATTCTATAGTAATAGTAGTTAATTTAACTTTAAATTTAAAAACCTAGTTAATTATAAAAACCTCGAAATCTACTATAAAGCTTTTTATAATTTTAATAAAGCTCTATAACTTAGTAGATAAATTAATTAAATTTTTAGAAAGTTCTATATTATAATTAGTAGATACTATAAACCCTACTAAACTATAATTAGAATTATCTATAGATTTAGTTAATTTTAATATAAATATAATAATTATACTATATTTTCAGAAAATTTCCTTTTATATTTTCCAAAAAAACTAAGAATTATAATAACCTTTAGTAAGTAAAAATTCTATAAGCTTTTTTATAGCTATAGGTAAATAGAACTTATACTATAAATTTAGAACTATAAAAAAGTTACTTTTAGTATTATATAAAATATTATTCCTAATAAAACCATTTTTATTATAGTATAATACTCTAGAAAAAATATTAATTAGAAATTCTAGAATATAAAAAATATTAGAAAAGATTTTAAAATAAAGTAAAAAGAATTAGGAAAAATTAGAAAAACTTAAAACTAGTAAAAAGTAAAAGAAAAGATTAATCTTTAGAAAATAGATTATTAAGACTATTTCCTTTATAAAAAGGTTTAATATTAAAATTATTCTATAAAATCCTCTTAATAATATTTTTAAATTTAACTTAGCTTAAAAGCTTTATTAAATAATTAGCTATAGTATTATTTATATTAATATAATAGAGATTAATCTAATTATCTTAAATAAGATTTCTAATATAGTGATAATAAATATTAATATACTTAGCTTTTTTATAGAATTCAGTATTTTCAATAAACTTTTTAGTTAGTTAATTATTTATAAAAATAATTAGCTTATTAATAATTCTAAATCCTAAAGTTTTATTAATAAAACTATAGTTATTATATAAGTAAATAGCTTCTTTAGTAGTATTTATTAGAGCTATATATTTAGCTTTATAAGTAGATAAAGCTACTATTTTTTACTTAGTTAAGCTATAATTTATAATATTATAAAAATCTAGGTAAAATATATATACCGAAGTAGATTTTCTATTATTAATATCTCTAGCCTAATCTAAATTTATAAATCTAAATAAATTAAAAAGATTAATATTATTATAATTATAAATTAATTTATAATTAAAGTTCTTTTTTAAATAACCCTATATCTTATTAAAAGTAATAAAATATTTTTTAGAAAGATTTGAAGAAAATTGAGAGTAGGTAGTAATAGCTAGAGTAATATCTGGCCTAGTTTTTAAAGCTAAATATAATAAAGCTCCTATTTCTTTTTAATATTTTAATATTTCTTTTTTAGTAGTATTATCCTTATTAATAAAGAGTTTAGTTTTATTATCTATTAGAGTATTAAAACTATAGATATCTTTTTTATTAAACTTAGTAAGAGTTTTATTAGTATATTTAAACTAATTTATTTCTATATTTTTATTCTTATGGTTAATGATTAAATTATTACTTAAAAAGGTATTAGGTTTTCTTAGATCTTGGATTTTTATGTTTTTTTAAGACTACTATAAATATATTCTGAAGTAGTAGAATTATTAGTTCCTAGTAGTATATTATTAATATGATATATTAAAACAGCTAAATATTTATTTTTATTAAGAGTAATATTAAGTATAAATATTCTTTTATTATAGGGAGATATTTTAAAATTAATTTTATATAAGATAGATTTAAAGTATAAATACTAAAACTTAGGGCTTTTTTTAACTTATATAAAGCTTTATTTAATAAATAAATAAAAGGCTAATTCTTATAGTTAGTACTATAAACTAAACTTTTAGAATTTTTATTATAGATATAACTAGTAGGTAATTTAATATATATTTTTGTATCTATTCTTATATAAATAAATATAGTAGTAATATTATATTAAATTAAAATCCAGCTATAATAAATAGATATAATTAATATATATTTATAATTTTTAGGCCTATAAGTAGTACTAAAAGTTTCTAAATAATTAATATTGAAGTACTAGTTGAAACTTTAAGTAACCTATTTAGTTTTATATATAGGATTACTAAGATCCTAATTATTAGGTTTTATTTTATAAACCTATCTACCCCCTAATATATTAATATTATTCTTTTTAATAAAAGAAATATTAAGTAGTAGTATAACTATCTAAACTTCTATAGACTTAATAGACTTAACTTTTTTATTTATAGTTTGAATCTAGTTATTACTAAACTAAGAACTTATAACTTTTAAAAAAGTAGTTAGTTTATCTAGAGTATTAATTAATAATATATATTTAGTAGTATGAAAATTGCTATATTTATTAATAAATAAGTTATTATTATAATTATATTAACTATAATTAGTATAAAGAACTAAAGAAGGATAGTTTTTAATTATAAGGAGTATATTTTTTTATATAAATACTATTTATAGTCTTTTTTAATTTCTAGATTTAAAGAAGGAATCTCTATAGAAATAGTAGATTTTTTAAAGTTCTTATTACTATTTATAATTCTATTAGGATGAGTTATAGAAAAATTATTTAATTCTTTATTAGGAGAAAGATTTAAATTATTATTACTATTATTAATTTTATTAGGAGGAAGAGAATAACTAGTATTTTTAGTAGAGTTGTGAATTCTACTAGACTTAATAATAATTAGATTTTAAGAAGAATTATTAGAATTAAGTTAGTTAGACTTATTTTTTTTATTAAGTTGACTAGACCTAGTAGTTATAGTATTATCAAAAATAGATAATTCTTCTTTTTATTAAGAATTAAATTAGTTTTTAAGAATATTTATATTTCTAGACTAAATAGTATTATAAATTTAAAAATCCTAAACTAAATAAGTATTATAACTATAGGTAATTATAATACTTTTTTTTATTTTTAAATTAAGTTTCTTAGAGTACTTGTTTTTAACTTTATAATAATAGATACTATTCTATATTTTTATATTATTAATAAAAGGTTTCTTCTTATTTTTTAATTTATATAGAGTTTTAAATTTAATAGAAAAATAAGGTATTCTATTATAAATATAGATAGAAATTAAAATAGCTAATTCTTAAAGGTATAAAGGTAAACTAGAGTTATAGAAAAAGGTTCTAGTTTTATTAATTATAATTCTTATAGCTTTTTTAATTAAACTATCAGGCTTATAAGTATAAAGTAGTCTTATATTATAAATAATACTATTATTAAGATAAATGATTTTTATTTTATTATTAGAAAACTTAAGGCTACTATCTATATTAACTTCTTTAATTCTCTTATTATTATTATTATTATTAGTTATATTAATAAACTTTTCAAAAGCTAAAGTAACTTCTTTAGGATTTTTACTTTTTAATAACTTTCCCTAGATAAATCTATTATACTTATCTATAAATAAGATAAAATATTTATAATAATTATAAATTTCTAGTAAAATAGGTTTATATAGGTCTGAATTAATATAATTAAGATATTTAAACTTCTTAAAAGTATTTAAATCTCTATTAATTTTATTAGTAAACTTATTTTTAAAACATGTTTTATAAATAAGGAGTTTATTATTTTTTAAATACTTATAATTAATATTATTTATTATATTCTTAATTAATTTAATAATATTACTTATATAGTTTATTTTATTATACTATAGTTTTAAATTATTAATATTAGTAATATTAGTATAAAAAACTGTTTACTTTAGTTGAATAGGGATTCTAAACTTATAGAGGTTATTAACTTTAGTTCTTATAAGTAAGAGTTTATTCTATTTAATATTATATAGTATAAGTTTATTAAAGAAGATAGATAATATTCTTATTAAGTTAAGTTTAAATTAACTTAATAGGTTAATATTTAGTTATAGTATATAATAAATATTATATAAAAGATATTTAATATTATTTAAGATAATTTTTAAATTATTTTTTATAGTTAAAGTAATTTCTTTAGTATTTCCCTACTTAATAGGTAAAAAGGTTTTAGTTTTATTAATTAAAAGATTGTGATTTCTAATTATATAAATAGTAGTTCTAGTATTAATAAAGAATGAAATAGTTTTAATTTATTTAATAGAATTCCTAACTTATTGAATTTTTTTAGAAATTAAAATATTTAGAATTTCTTTAGTAAAAGTTTTTTTAAGAGAAGGTTGAGTTAGAATTATATTTTTAAATTTAATACCTTCTTTTTTATTTTCTTTTTTTTAGTTATTTTAGTATTAGAATTAAGTTATATAAGATTTTTAGTTATATTACTAGAGATTTCTTTAATTATTTTTTCTTAAGTTAAAGTAATATTAACTAATTCTGAGTTTTTACTTTTTTTAATTTTCTTCTTCTTAGAAGATTTAGGAGGATTTTTATTAATTTTAGATTTTATTTAAATAGGAGTTTTTTTCAAATAAAAATTAAAATAGTTTTCTTTAGTATAGTTAGTTTTTTTATAGTAATTATAAAAAATATTTTTCTATTTTTTAGGGTTTTTTAATCACTTTAGGAGAAGACTACTCAATAATTTTATTTTTAAAGTTTTTCTTAGTTATAAAATTAATTAAAGAAGTCTAAGTTTTCTTTTTAAATTTATCTAATAGATTAGAAAATAGAGAATTTAATTTATAAGAATTCTTATTAGATTTAAAATTCTAAATAATTAAGACAATAAAAATTTTATAATTTTCATCTAGATTATTTAGAATATAAGTAATAATAATTTAGTTAAATAGTTTGATTTTATTATAAGCAAAGTTATTAATAAGTTTTTTTATCTTATTTAGATATTTTTCTATAGATTTAAAATTATTAAAAGTAGTATTAAAAAGCTTTTTATAAGTAAGAAACTTATTAGAAAAATTAGTTACTTTATAGAGTTTTTTTAAATAATTAAATATATTAAAAATATTAG
>AMCV02000028.1:15011-40899 GCA_000350065.2 Colletotrichum orbiculare MAFF 240422 | reverse complement strand
AGATTAAATATTATAATTCTAAGTCTTTTTTAACTTAGGGATAAAATATAACTTAGAGTTACTTATATTCTTAAATAATAATTTAAAAAAGTAAAATAGTTATTAAATAAAGAATTAATTAAAATACTGAAGTAGAATTAAGATATTTAAGGTCTAATTCTAGTAGACTATTGTTAATTGAAAAATTGATGATAGTATGGCTTAATAGTTAAATAATAGATTAATACTCCTATGACTTATAGTAGTCTAAGGTTTAAATTTTATAAGAAATACCTTTTTTATAAAAATTGGAAATAATTTAAAGTTCTAATTTATAAAGGTTTTAGTAGACTTAAGATTCTAATTTATAAAGGTTTTAATAGACTTAAGAGTTAGTTTATAGAAAGTTTTAGTAGACTTAAGAGTTAGTTTATAGAAGGTTTTAGTAAATCTAAGAGTTAGTTTATAGAAGGTTTTAGTAGATTTAAGGTATAAGAGATTTTTAGTTTTTACTATTTAATTATCTTTTTTATTAGTTTAATAGTAAGCTTATTATTCTAATTAGTACAATTTTTTTATAGATTTATCTAGTATCAAACTAATTAATTAATAAGAGGAGTTAATTAGTTAGTTAAAGTAAGTATAAAAGGAATAGGTTATAGAGTTTTATAGAAGTAGTTAAGAGAGGTTTTATATAGATAGATAGATATAGGGAGGTTTAGAATTAGTTAGTATAGTTTTTAGTATAATTTAAATAGGTATTAATAAAGATATAGATGTCAATATTAATAATAGGTATAAATAGGGATATAATATAAAAAGAGAAATTAATATAAACCTAGGTTTATAATTTATTAAATTAGTAATAAGTAATTAGTAAAAAGTTAAAAAAAACTAATAACTCTTAATTATTAAAAAATAGGTTATTTAGAATAATATCTAAAAATAGTACTAATATTAATATAAATAGTAATAATAATAAGAAGTTCTAGTTTTATAGGAAGTAGGGAATTTTGTAGTATTAATATCTAAATAGAGTTTATTTTCAGAAAAGTTAACTTTATATAATACAGAACTTTTAGCTCTATTACGCTTAGGCTACTAAGTAGTCTATTTACTAAATATTCTAATATTATAATTTAATTAATTTAGAGTATAAATAATTAAGGTAGTATAATCTTCATTCTAATAATTGATTTTCTATAATAAATAGAAAATATAGGGTTATAAGAGTAATAGTAAATACTTAAGCTTTTAAATACCTAAAATGGGTTATTTGGATTAATAGAGTAATAGCTAAATAGCTAGAACTCTAATAGAATACTTTATAATTCTAGTGAAGTCTTAGTTTTATATATTAGTGTTAGTTACGCTATACTATAAGGTATGTAGTAACTATATATATTACTATATATGTAGTAATATACTTTCCGCGCCTTACTAGTAATAGGTACTAAATACTTAGTACTAGCTATAGCTAATTATATAGTAATTAGTAAGTAATTATTATACTATAGATCTAGAGCTTTATATAGTACTTCGTACTATATAATATAGGAATAAAAAGAATGAATAATTAGAATACTACTTTATACTTATATAGTAAGATTATATATAGTATATATTACTTTCTAGATAAATTAATACTAATTGGTAGTTAATCTTTCTATTATATTACTATACTATAGATTAGTAAGGCTTATTATAGTAGAAGAAGTAACTACAAAATATTATATTTAAAGTCTATATAAAGTAAAAGATTATAAAAATAACTACTTAGATGTTTTAGACTTTCCCTATTTTAAAACTCTAGTTAGAAAACTCCAAACTATATACTAATATTTTAAAGAAGCTTTTATAAGACTTAAGTAGTAATATTATATTAAGGCTTTATTCTAATTAAATTAAGATATTTTTTATAGTATTTTTCAAGGAGTTTAATTATATATTTTTAATTATTACTTATTAGAGTATATTTAGTAAATATATTAAACCTTATTGTTGAAAGGTAGGTTGGCAGGTAGCTTATATCTAGTAAAGTGATACCTTACGTTAAAGGTATATATACTAGATATTCTTAGGGAAAGAGTATATAGTATAAAAAGTGAATAATAGTTATATTTAGTAAAAGAGTGTTGTAGTTAGTTGATCTAATTATATGCTAAAAGAGAGTATAAAAGCCTCCTTTTATAGTATTACGCTTAGTTTTAGAATATTCTAATTAGTAATTATTAGAATATTTTAGTATATAGGCTTATATTAGTAATTATATATGTAAATGTTAATTATTGGTAAGTATCTTGTAAAAGAATGAGGTAGAATATTCTACTGAATATTTAATAGTAAGTTGAGTATTACTATAAGGTAAATACCTATAGCTTAATATTTTAATACCCCCTCTTTTACTTTATAATAGTAAAAAATAAATAAGTAAAAAAGTGGGTAACTAGTACCCTATAAAAATAATATCTAAATAAGTACCTTATAAAATAATAAGTATTATAGGTAATTAATCTAGGTACTTTATAAAAGGTATTAAAGTACTAATAATAATTTGTAGTATTTAAAGAGATATATTTGAATTTAGGTATTAGTATTATAATATAGAATAATAGTACTAAAAATAGGCTAAAAATCTTAGTAAAATTACTAAGTATTTATAGTATTAGTAAGGTTTATAAGCTTAAGAAATTTAGTGAATTTAGGGCTAGGAAGAAGTTTAGTAAATCTATTAGTAAGTATTTCAGAAGTTGATAAATATTAAATTTTTATATTACTAAATAAAACTTCTTATTAAGTAAAAAAATAGTCTATAGCTATATATTTAGTATATTAGTAGTACTTTAAGTTATAAGTTAGAACTAAAACCTTACTATTATTAGTATAAATAATTAAGGGTTTTATAGGAATATTTAGCTTTATAAAAAAACCTTATAACTACTTAGTTTTTCTAATAGTCTCCTATAGACTATTAAATTTAGCTTTAGTAGTAAATAAAGCTACTATAGACTGTTTTTTTGATTTCTATAAAATAAGGCTACTATTTATAGTAAATAAATAGCCTCTAGTGGATTTTCAAATACTATAATAACTAGCTTAATCTAAACTAGTATAGCTTACTAAATTTATAGTAAGGCTCCTTCTATAAGTAAGTATTAAATTAGTAGTAGTAGATAGATATCTAAATATACTTATAACTATTTTTAGTAGTTTTTCAGTAGGTTTATATAGAAACCTATTAATAAAAGTTATTAAAAAAGCTAAATTAAACTTAGTTATAACTATAGTATATATAAAGCTACTAACTAAGTACTAATATTACTATAGTAAATCCTTTTTAGAGTTATAACTAGGATTTTCTTCTATAAGAGATAAATCTTTTAAAACCCTAAGATTAAGAGGAAATTTAGAAAACCTTATAGTAATTAAATTATTCTTAGATAATAACTACTTAATATAATAGGCTTAAGATACCTATAGAATTTGTTAGGCTTAATTTCGAGTTATACTAAACTTTAAAAAATATAATATCTCTCCTAAATCTTCTATATTAATAAATCTTCTAAAGAAAGATTTAAATTTAATTATAGTAATTAGATTTTTTCTAAAAACTAAAAAATCATCCATATAAATAACTAAATAAATAAGATCTTTAGGGCTATTATTATAATAAGTAGTTTTATTAGATTTTAAAAGTAAAAATCCTAGATCCTGTAGAATTTTCCGAATTTTCTTTTACTACTATCTAGAACTCTATTTAAATCTATATAAAACTTTAAGTAGTAATAAAATCTAATCTATAGTAAGGTTAAACTTTATAATATTTAAATTAGGAAATCTTTTGAAAAATTCAATAAGGGATAGTTAAGAAATTTCAATATAAATCTCTTCCTCTAAATCCCTATATAAAAAAACTCTAATTATATTAATATAGTAAATCTCCTAGTTTTTAGCTATAGCTATAACTAAAAAGGCTTTAAAAGTAACTAGATTAGAGCCTATAGTAAAAATCTAGAAATAATCTATACTATATTTTTACTAAAAGCTTTTAGTTACTAAATAGGTTTTATATTTACTTATAGTCCTATCTAGATTAAGTTTACACTTAAAAACCTATCTTATAACTATAGGTTTTTTCATAGGATTTTTATTATAAAACTATTTAGTAAGAATAACCTTAAAAACCCCTTGATTAATTAGCTAGCTAATTTTAGTATAAATAGCCTTAAGCTAATTATCTCTTTTAATACTATTTAGAGCTTGTTTTAACATTTAAAGCTCTAAATAAGTAGTAAAAGTATAAAGTATAGAAGACTTTCTAAGAGGTAAGACTTCTATAATCACTATAATAAGCTTTAAATCATTAATATTAGAATTTGAAATAGTAGAAAGTACCCCCCTTATTATAGTATTAATAAATTTAAAATAAGCTATAAATATTAATCTAGATTTATAAAGTCTAATTAGTATAAAAATAAGAGCGATTTTAGAAGTATCCTTATAGGATATAAAAGAGCTTTTTTCTATAAAAATAGTGAATTTATTACTATTTTTACGTTTTTTAAAAAAGTAGTATACTAAAACTTTAGTACCTATAAGCTTTAAATTTCCTAAGTTAAACTTATTATCTTTTTCTAGAAAGAAAAAATGTAGTAAAACCTATATAGGGGTAACTGAAAGTCTTATTATAGTAGTTAAATTAACTAATTTAATTATTATAGACATAATAATATCTTAAATATAAAGGGGTAACCTTTCTAAAAGTAGAATAATACGGGTTTTTTCTATTAAAACCCTATTAATACGCTCTATAATACTATTGTATTCAAAAGTATAAAATACTAAGGCTTTTATAATAATACCCCTTTCTTTTATATAACCCTCTAAAAATTAAAGTTAAACTCTTAGCTATTATTAAGGCGTAGAATACTAGGATAAATTCCTAATTAATTTTTATAGTACTCTAGTTAAGCTATAATATAACTAAAAATTTCGTCTTTTTTAACTATAAAATCTATAGCTCTATAAGAATTATAATTATTAGTATAAGGAATAGTATAATTATTCCCTATATTACTAGTAAGGCTTACTTTAATTCAATTAATATAGATTTAATAAAGTAATTTAATAGCCTTATTATAGCTAATTTTTAATTATTACCTTATAAGTTTACTTTTAGTATAATTAGAGCATTATAAATCAACCTCTTTTAGCTAATTTATAAGTATCCCTTTTATAATTTTAGCTATTTTAGCTAAAAAAGGATAACTAGGATACTTTAGGCGATAATATTACTCTATAGTAATAGTAGTTGATTTGGTTTTAAATTTAGAAGTCTTATTAATTATAAAAGTTTCGAAATCTACTATAGAGCTTTCTATAATTTAAGTAGGGCTCTGTAATTTAGTAGATAAATTAACTAAGTTTTTAGAAGGTTTTATATTATAGTTAGTAGATCTTATAGACCTTATTAAATTATAACTAGAATTATCTATAAATTTAGTTGATTTTAATATAGGTATAATAGTTATATTATATTTTTAGAAAATTTCTTTTTGTATTTTCTAAAAAGGCTGAGAATTATAGTAGCTTTTAGTAGGTAAAAGTTTTATAAGCTTTTTTGTAGTTATAGGTAAATAGAACTTATACTATAAATTTAGAGTTATAAAAAGGTTGTTTTTAGTATTATATAGGATATTATTCCTAATAAAACTATTTTTATTATAATATAATATTCTAGAAAAAATATTGATTGGAAATTCTAGAATATAAAGGGTATTAGTTAATTTTATAAGATTTATAGAATTTTTATAGTAAACAAGTAGTTCTATAATATTTTTACTAAAGGGATTTATAAGATTCCTATTTATAAATATAGGGGTTAGGTTCTATAAGGTATCTATTTTAGTAAAAAACTAAAGGCTATTAGTTATATGAATAGTAAAGCTTATATTATAAAGCTAGCGATTTTTATTAGGGTGAGGTATTATATTTTCAGGCTTTTTAGAAAGCTTAGAAAGTTTCTTAGTATTTAATAATAAATTTTCTTAATAAATAGTATTTTTAGATATTGTAAAAACCTTATTTATAGAGCTTTTAGGCTTTACTTTAATTAATATAACTGAAGTTGTAGAAATTATAAAAGTTTTAGAAGTAGGTTTTTATTACTTATTAGAAGGTTTTAAATCTTTTGAATAATCTTTTTAATAGGATTTTCTTTTTTTAATATGTTTTTTTAGTATTATAAATAGGGTTTTTAGATCTATTTTTAGATTTTTCAGATCTTTTAGAAAGATTAAGTATAGTAGACTTTCTGAAAGGCTTTTTAGTAAAGCTGTTTTATATAGGGGTATCAAATTCCCTATAGTTTTCGTCTAAAATATTAGCTATAAGAGCCTATAAGGTAGGAGGTTTTATTAGCCTTAAATTAGACTTTTAATACTCTAACTATATAGGGTAAGAGTATTGTAAAGCTATTATAAAAATAGTTTTTTAATTAATATTAACTATATTAGTATTTATAATAGCTAATTGAGATAAGTAGCTTTTAAAAGTACTAATAAATTTGGTAAGAGAGCTATAAATTTCGAATTTTATAGTATGAAATTTGAGATATAGCTGTTATTATAATATAGGATCAGTATTCTTATAGCTAGCTTTTAAGGTAGTTATAGCTAGATAGGGGTTTTGTAAATTGAAAATAAGGCTTAAAGGTTTTATAGTGATGTTTTGTTATATAAGTGATAGAGCCTGAACTTTTTGTTTTTTAGTTATAGTTTTATAGGCCTCTTTATTTTCGAAAAAATTAAATAATTTTAAAAGCTTAAAATAAAGCTTTAAGGAGTAGAACTAGGTAGATTAGTTTTTAGTACTTATTAGCCTCTGTTTTTTAGGTATTAAATAGTTTGTAATAGCCTTAATAATATTAGCTATAGTTATAAATATAGCGTATTTTTAGCTGAAAGGCTTCTGAAAGTAGCTAAGAATTTAGCTAAATAGTAAGGTTAAAATACTACTCGATAGCTAAGTAGTATTACTAATATAGAAAATTAGTTTTTTAATTTTTAAAAAGTTAATTTAAACAAGTCAAATAAGTACCCTATAAAAGAAGTAGGGTAATATCAACATAGTAACTCTAGGGTTACTAATAAGTAAAAAAAAGAAGTTTTAATAAATAAATATATATAATATTATTATACTAAATATTATATTAGCCGATATAAATAATTAAATTTTTCAAGATATAATAGATAATTCGATTATCGATTTTTGTATAATTCGATTAAGAAGATCTCGAGATTCGATAGAATAATATAAGTAATAAAACCTTAGGCTTATAACTTATTAAAAAATAAGTAGGCAAATAACCTACATCTAGTAAAATAATACCTTATATTAAAAGTATATATACTAAATATTCTTAGGGAAAAGTATATAGTATAAAAAAGTCAATAATAGTTATATTTAGTAAAAAAGTGTTATAGTTAGTTAATCTAATTATATACTAAAAGAGAGTATAAAAGCCTTCTTTTATAGTACTACGCTTAGTTCTAGAATATTCTAATTAGTAATCATTAGAATATTCTAGTATATAGGCTTACGTTAGTAATTACGTATGCAAATATTAATTACTAGTAAGTACCCTATAAAAAAACGAGGTAGAATATTCTACTGAATATTCAACGGTAAGTCGAGTACTACTATAGGGTAAATACCTATAGCCTAATATTTTAACACTTATTAAGCCTTACTAGACTTTTATAATACTAGAGATTTATAGTATTTCTAGCCTTAACTTTTTAAGAGACTTATATAGCTTTTTAAAAACTCTTCTAATATCCTTCTTATTTTTATAATAGTATTTAAATTACTAACTTTTAGAGAAGTACTTATTCTAAATACTTTTTTAACTATTATAGTAATACTAAGTAGTATTTTTATATTTATAAAAATCTATTAATATTTAGATCTTATATTATTTAGATATATTAAAAATATTAATTATAAGAATATTATAAATAAGGATATTTTTATAGTCTTAAGTTATTTAGTATACTAAATAATACTTTATAACTATTTGAAATTTTATAGTTATAAGTTTTCTTAGATATTTTAAGATAATTTTAAAAATTAGTTTTTTATAATTTAGTAATTTATAAATATTTAAGTTACTTAGTATATTTAGAACTATTTCTTTTTCTATAGTATTAAAATTAATATAAATAGTAAAAGGATTTTTAGTATTTTATATTAAGTAGTTTAATAGGACCTATTTGCCCTTTAGATACCTAAAGAGATTACTAAGGTTAATAAATATTATAATATTTTTAAATAAAATTTTAAGAAGTTTTTAGAGTAGTTTGAAGATTTTATAGAAGAAGAATAAGAGATTATAATATTTCTCTATAAAGTTAAACCTAAGGTTTAATAGACTAAACTTATTTTAATTTTCTTATAAAATATAGAGGAGGAATAGTAGTAGTATAGTTAATTAGCCTTCTTGCTTTTAGTATTAGTATTATACTTCCTATTCCCCTTATTAGCCTTATTAGTATATAGCCTTTCTAATATAAAGCTTCTTTATATATAGGAAGCAAACTATAGGTATAATAATTTATAGCTACTAAGGTAACTTAAATACTCCTTATATATTACTTCTACTACTTCTTTTAATAATATTTTAGCTAAATATACTATAGACTTTATAAAGTTATATAATAAGAGTATAAAGTATAGTAGAGGCCTATATAATATATTTGAGATAAAGATCTATATTTTTTGTAATTACTACTTTAAATTTAGTATTTTATATTATATATAGGCTAGTATATTCTTAATTATATTAAAGGACTAGGTTTTTAAGTATTATTTTAAGTATTTAAGCGATTCTAGCTTTAACTTATAGTTTAAATAGATAATTTATTATATTAAAGACTATTTTGAAAATAATAAATACTAATAGTTATATTTTTCTAATTAGTAAAATATTATGTTTTAAAGTATTATAATTAAAAATTCTAAGAAGAATAAAAAAGAAGCTTTTAAAACCCTTATCTTCAAGCTTATTTATATCTAAAAAGCCTTCTTATTAAATTTCTATATAGATATAGTATTCTATTTCTAGTTTATAAATGCGTATTATAGTATACCTAAATATTAGTTAACTTTCTTTAGCTTTATAGTAATTTCCTAGAGTTTCTATAACTAGCTGAGATTAGCTATAAATAATATTATATTATTCTAAAAATTATAATATATTTAGGATAATAGAAATAATAGTTAGAAGTAAGTTAATAATTAATTTTAGGTTAACTATATATATAACTCTCCTTAAGAATACCCCTAAAGTACTATATTATATAGTATTTAATATCCTATTTATATAGCCTTATAGAATTTATAACTACTTATTCTAAATAGTATTTATTTTTTTTATCTAGTTATATATAGCTATTTAAATAAGAAGTATTATATATATAGTAAAATAGGTTATTAGTCTATAAAATATACTTTTAAAGAGAAGTGTATTTTATTTAACTAGTATAAGTTAAATATTGACCTTAGGGTATACTTTATAATAGTATACTAAGTTTTCTTTATAGAATATAAAGGTATTAATAGTTTAGATAGTAATTTTAAAAACTCCTTTTAAGATTATAAGCTTAATAATATTATTATATAATACTAAATATAATATGACTTTAAAGATAAAATTATTATTCTTCTTGAATAGTTTTTAATATTGTTTTTTAGTAAAGACTTTATGATTTTTAATAGAAGTAAAATTATAAAAATCTTCTAAGACTAGGTAATACTTTATATTTTTATTTAAAATAGTATTTCTAGTAGTAAAATTAATAAGAAGGGTAGTACTGCGGCTTTTATATTTATATTTATATTTGAAGGCTATTATTTAAGTATTATTTCTTAAGGTATTTTGCCTAATTTAGGTATAGCTAGCTTTTTAACTACTAGGTACTCTTAGTTTACTATATTTAAGTAAACTATTAATTGTTTTATAATTCTTATATTTCTATAAGGTAAATTAGTAATAATATATTTTAATAAAGCTTCTCTAATTACTATATTTAGAATAGTTAATATTTTTATATTTTTAGGTATTATTATATTTTATATAGTATTATATAATACTTCTTTCTTATTCTATTTTATAGATATAGATTAATTTAGTATTATATTTAATAATATATATAATTAGTTCTATTAAAATAAAAAGGTTATCCTAGTTATTTGAAATTAGGGGTATCTATAGCTACTTTTTAATAAGGAGAGAATAATTACTTTTATATATTTTATAGAGGTAGAAATATAGAGATTTTACTACTATTTTAAATACCTAGCTATTACGTGCTTCTATAATATCCTTAATAAAGTAGGATATCTAGTTAAATATTACGCCTTCAAAGTACTTAAGAAGTATTATTACTAGTATTAAATATGTAGTATAGTTTCTTTACGCTTTCGTTTTACTATTTATAGTAATATTAATTTTAATTTTGAGATTATTATTAATATTATTTATATTAATAGCTGCTTTATATTCTATATAATTGATATTGTAATAATATTCAATATTATTCGATTTTTACTAAATACTTCTGTGAAGGTAATATAAGAGGTTTTTAAGGTATATTAGATTGATATATATTAAGGCTTTCCTGATTTTATTATAATTAATATAAGTATAATATTTTAATCTGAAGATTTTAGATTAGAGGTAAAAATAATAGGATTAATGGTTTGTATTATTCTAATTAAGATATATAATAGTATTAGTAAGGTTGAGTAATACTATATATTTTTCTATTATATATATAAGATTTATTATAATAAGGTACTTACTACTACTTAAGAGGTATTTTTTTAAGTAGTATATAAAGTAATTAATAATACTACTAGGCTTAATAGTTTTATGTTTATTCTATTTGTTTTTAAAGTATACTCCTATTTTATAGAAGATTTAGTTTTTTCTCTAAATATTATTATTTAGGCTTATATTATATATAAGGCTACTGAAGAAATCCGCTATAAATATACTAAGTATACTATTAATATTACTTTAGTAATACGTAATAGCCTAAATATTTTATATATTACAACCCTTCTACTCTAATCTTTAGTATATATATAGTAAGAGAAAAATAGCTAGTAAGGCTTATACTACTTCTTTATTATATATAGCGAGATATATATTCTTAAGTTTTTTTATAGTTTTTGAGAGTTTTAATTTATAGTTATAAAACTATATTTTGAAAGTAGTAATTAAGAGATTTTATTAGGTTATATTAGTGTAGTATTAATGCCTTTTGAAGTACTAATATTTAAAAGTACTTATAAGATATTTATAAGAGCTAGTATTATTATAGAAGGAGACCTAATACTATATAGAGATATATATTTTTATAGTAGTATTCTGATTTTATTTATAGTTATCCCTATAGAGCTTTAGAATATTTAGTAAATACTATAAGATATTATTATTATAGATGATAGTAATACTGCTATTATTAATAATAATAATCTTCTTCTTACTTAAGTAGTTAGTAATTTACTATTCTAGCTTTAAATATATTAAATCTAGTTAACTTTAAGTTATATAATTTATAAGGGTAGCTTACCTTCTTAAGATTTTAGCTAAGAATCTTATTTTATAGTATATTTTATAGCTAAGGAATAGTTTAATATAATATTAGTATTTGATTTCTATAAAAAAGGTGTTATTATAATATTTAGACTATTATTTAAAAAGTTAATTAAAAAAGAGGTTGAGAGTATTATTACTAATAGTATTATTAAGATTGTCTAATATAACCCTATCTTCTATAAGAATTATAAGTATTTTAAGTCTTATATTATTAATAAAGTTAAAAATAAAAATACTAATAAGGTATATAAGAAGTTAAGACTTATAATCTAAAGTTTTAGAGATAATAGTAAGTTTGAAATATTAATATAATTACTAATAATCTAATAAAATAGCTAATAGTTAATTTTAGTTATAGTTCTAGCTCTCCTCTAGTATATTAGTATAATAATATAGTTCTATAATATTATATAAGCTTATATTTAAGTTAAAATAGAGCTTATGAGGCGTATTATAGCTAAATTACTTTTATATTTTAAGGATTAATACCCCCCTAGCTCTATTATAATTATTATTAAATTATTATATAGTTTTGCTAAAGCTAGTACTTATTAGTAAGTAATATATTCTAAGTATTATAAGGAGTAGTTATAAATAGAAATATTAATATATAACTTATATTTCCTTATTTTATGTTTTGAAAATAATACTTTTGGTTTTATAAGTATATAAACTAATAATACTTTTAGTTTTTTAGATATTACCTTCTTATACTATAAAGATGAAGAGTTCTAAAAAGCTTTATTTAAGGCTAAACCTAAGATAATTTTCTTAAAAGTAGTATTATTAGTATTTAATAGAAGTATTTTATTATTTAATAGTAATACTTTCTGTTTATACTAAAAGTACTAAGGGTAAAAGCTTACCCTTGTTAATATATGTATAATACCTAAAGTATTTAAGAAAGTATATATTAAATAATATATATATATAGGATACATCTTATTTTGATATATTAGCCTGAAGTATTATTCGATTTTTCTTGTATAGTATAAGAATAATAACTTTTAAGTAATAATATTATTATACTTAATAAATATTTTAAGTAGTAAATTGAGTATTTTAACTATAGTTTTAATTTTATATTATTTAATTTTTCTAAAATATATTTTTATATTTTTATTAATAGCTTTTTTACTAATAATACTAACTTCTCATCTTAATTAGGATTTATAATAATCCTAGGTTAAGAGATAACTATAAGTAATAGCTAGTTTAACCTTTATAGTAACTTTATATATTATTCTTCTATAAAAAATAAAAGAATTATTAGGAGTATACTTATTTTAGAGATTTATATTATAGTAGTTAGTATAGATTTTGCTTATACTATAGTTATATTACTTAAGAAGATCCTCTAATACTAAAAACTCTTTTAGATTCTAACTATTATATATACTAATTTATACTTATTCTATAAGTATTTTGTAAAATTTAGTATTACTAAAGAAAAATATTTTATAATTGATATTATAGTATTAAAATAGTTGTATGAATACTATGAATTCTGTAAAGTATAGTAGATTAATAGAAATAATAATATTACTAATATTTTTATGAAAAGTATATTGAATTATGCTTTTAAGAGATCCATTAATTTGAACTATATAACTATTTAAATATAAGGATAGGTAACTTAAATAGAATAGATAAATAGGTATTTAAATATTATTAAAATAAAAAAGTATAGATTGCTAAGGGTACTATTTTTTATATAAATAGATAGGTATTAGGGTATATAGTAAAAAGAAAAGTTATTAGTGTTGGTTATACTATATTATAAGGTATATAGTAACTGTATGTGTTGCTATATATATAGCAATATGCCTTCTACGCCTTATTAGTAATAGGTGCTAGGTACCTAGTACTAACTATAGTTAATTATATAGTAATTAGTAAGTAATTATTATACTGTAGATCTAGAGCTTTATATAGTATTTCATATTATGTAATATAGGAATAAAAAGAATAAATAACTAGAATACTATTTTATACTTATATAGTAAGATTATATATAGTATGTATTACCCTCTAGATAAACTAATAATTAGTTTAATAGACCTAGTTTACTATTATTTATATGAAGTAATTTCTTTTTTTTATAATTTAATAATTATTTTAAATATTTAGAGTTTTTTAATTAGTTTATTTATTATAAGTTTATTATTATTATTATTTAAATACTTCTTAGTTAGATAGGAGTTTTCTAAAGATATTATTATAATAATTAATTAATATTCTATAAGTATTTTATAGATAATTTGCTATAATATTAATATAGCGAATTATTATAAATATTTTAAATAGCTAGTTATATTACTATATAATAAAAGTTATAAATAGGGATTAAGAATACAAAGTAGTTATTAATATAATAAGTATAGTTTATTTAATATTATATATAGGAGATAAATTTTTTTTATATAGTTATATAGTATAATCTTAATAGTAATACTATATACCTTTATAGCTATAAACCTCGTATTTATCATTAGGGTTTAAGCTATTATGCCCCTATTGTGGGATTTCGTGGCTTTTTCGCGGAACCTTCTGGAAGGGTATTTCTCCAGGAAATCCCCGGGATTTCCCGTGGAATGCCCTAGGATCCCTCCGTTACACACCCACTTTAGTGGGTGACAAGTCTTCGAGTTCCAATTAAAGTGGGGGCGGGCATGGGTAATCGCGCTGATCTAGGATTGGCGGTTCATTCGCCTATTTATGGAGGCGTTTGCTGAAGAGCGGGCCGAAACGGACGCCCGTAGCCCAAGGTAGAATTCGGAGCCATACAGGATCCGGACCGTGGTAGCTCCATAGATTTTCTGTCATCTCATGGCAATGATCATGTAAGGAAATCTACGCAAGTTATCAACACTGAAAACAAGGGTTACATATTCCACATGCTTGCTATGGATTGAGACCGCCCCCTTCGTCGACTACGAAGCACATGATGTTAGCACTTCCTATTGCAACTCCCTTATACAGTCAAAACGTTTCATTTCGACTGCACCCTGTGGCGACAGACATCGTGGTGACAGGCACTGCAAAAGCTTGCAGGATGTTATCGCCTGAATGCCTCTCGGAATCAGTCCATCCAAGAGGTTCTGACGGTGACATAGGCACTGCCGGCCTCGGACCCCGCTCCGACCGGCCGGGGTTCAAAGACGACATGCCGTGGAATACTACGTTAGAAACTCTAATAGATGCCAAGCAGCAGCTGTTAACGTGCCAAAGAACGTAAAGGCAGCTCTAAGGATGAACGAATCACTCACGCAACGAGTCATGGAGCCGAGCTCCGTTACTTTTGACTCTCATTATGCACTCGATCCCTCCCCTCCCGAACACGAAAGCCGTCCCATGTCGAGGAGGTATAAAGTGGCATTTAGCCCCGCGTCATAGACACTATGTGACCAAACTTCAGCCTCAGATTCTCTGTCCGAAGCCTCCGCATTAACGTCTAGAGCCAATTCAAAACATACCCAATATCCCAAAATGCCTCTGCGAGTCCTCCTGACCGGTGCCAACGGCTTCATCGCCCAGCACATCCTTGCGCAGTTTCTCGAAGCAGGCCACTCCGTCCGCGCTGTCGTCCGCAGCGAACCCGCTCTCAATAAGCTCCGCAAGTCCTTCGCCTCGCACCCTGCCTCGCGGCTCGACTTCGCCCTCGTGCCGGACATCACGACGCCCGGCGCCTTCGACACCGCCCTCGTGTCAGACCCACCCTTCGATGCCGTGCTGCACACCGCCTCGCCCTTCAACTTCCGCGCGGGCAACTCCAACCTCGACTTCATCGAGCCCGCCGTCAGCGGCACCACCGAGATCCTGCACGGCATCCTGCGCAAAGCCGCCTCGTCCGTGAAGCGCGTCGTCGTCACGAGCTCCATGGCCGCCGTCATCGACCCCGGCAGCGCCCCGCCCATTTCGTCCCCGCCGAAGATCTACACAGAAAAGGACTGGTTCAACATCTCGCGCCACGAGGCCGAGACGACGCAGAACCCCGTGCTGCCGTACGTCGCGAGCAAGACGTTTGCGGAGAAGGCGGCGTGGGAGTTTCTCGAGGAGAAGCAGCCCGGTTTCGAATTGGTGACCATCAACCCGCCCATGGTCTACGGTCCCGTGTACGATGCGTCGGTGTTCAAGTCGCCGCAGGAACTGGGACAGAGCAACTTCAACCTGTATAATGCCTTCTTCAACTCGGAGCTCACGTCCGAGTCTCCGGTACCGCCTGAGCAGTTGCACTTGTACGTTGACGTGAGAGACGTTGCGCGGGCGCATTTGCTAGCTGCTACGAAGCCTTCCGCTGGAGGCAACCGCTTTGTGGTCAGTCCTGGTGGGATCTCGAACCAAAAGATTGCGAACCTGTTTAGAGAGGCGGTGCCGCAGCTCGCGGGCCGGATACCGAAGGGAGATCCGTCCAAGACGGAGCTTGCGCCGGGTCTTTTCGGTGTCGACTCATCGTTGGCTGCGAGTGTGCTCGGGCTGGAGTTCACCAAGGAGGAGAAGACATTTAGTGATGTGGCGAGACAATTTGTGGATATGGAGCAGCGTGCCGAGGCGTAAAGGTCACGAGAGTCTGTTGCACGAGAGTACACTCGATCAGTAATCAAACTCAGCAAGCTAATTTCCACTCCGTATTCACCCCTTCGCAAAGTGCAGACTCTTAGTGTAACAATACGACAGCAGGCCTTGTTTGCCCATTTCACCGCCGTGGCCGCTGTCTTTATGGCCGGAGAGAAAAGCGCCTACATTCGGCATCTCGCAGGTGTTGATCCAGACGCTGCTCGCTTCCAATTTCCGGGCGAGCTTTTCTGCACGCGTGGCGTCTCTGCAGTAGACGGAGGCTCCCAGGCCTGCATTGCTGAGGTTCGCGCGCTGGAGAACGTCGCCTTCTTCTGACCAGGAGAGAATGGGTATAATCGGGCCTCATCTTCAGTCAGCGACGAAACAGTTCGCGCGTTGAGTAGCTGTACTGCCGAGTGACGAAGTTGTGTAACGTTACTTACCAAACTGTTCCTCTTGCACAAGAACTGAATCTTCCCGTGGCTTTGAGACGATGGTAGGCGGAACCCAAAAGCCCTTCACATCTGATGGACGGTCTGCCGAAACAACGTTGAACCCGGTCTTTATGCAGTCATCTACAATTTGCTGGATCACGTCGTACTGCATTCTGTTTGATACAGGTCCGAAGAGACTGGGTGCTGCAGCGCTTTCATTGATGGCGAAGGTCTTGTAAACCTCGGCAGTGAAGACTTTGAGGAATTCGTCGAATACCGATTCGTGAACGTAAACTCGCTTCGTGGCTACGCACATTTGCCCGGCGTTGAAGAAACTCCCCGCGGCGACGAGGCCAGCCACCTTGGCTACATCGATATCTTCCGTCACAATAGCAGCGTCGTTACCGGCCAGTTCGAGAGTGAGACGCTTCAATGTTTGGGAGCAATTGGACATGACGCTCTTCCCCGTAGCGATGGTGCCTGTGAAGCTGATTTTGGCGATGCCCGGGTGCAAGGTCATGGCAACACCAAGATCGACGTCTCCGTTGAGAACCTGAATAACGCCAGGTGGGAAGACGTCGATGCAGAGTTCGACGGATTTCATGACGGAGTAGGGGGTGAAGGGAGATGGCTTGACGATGACACAGTTGCCAGTAATCAGAGACGACACCACTTTGATATTGCTGAGAATCAAAGGAAAGTTCCAGGGACAAATTGCGCCGACTATACCGAGTGGAGGATGAGTAGTCACGACCTTGACCTTTTCGTCCTCAAAGGTTACCTCGTCCTCGAGATGGACTTTTGCTGGGAAAGGTGAGTTGACAGGCTGCGTGCAGGAGAAGTATATTGCGTACAGTAGTACAGGGTCTGCTCGCACGTGTTTCTGAATTCTATTTCGGCCATCAAGCTCTGCCTGTTGTTCAGCTTCACTTTCCTCGGCAAACAGTAATGGAGCTTACCGACTTGCCCGTCTCCTTCATGACGATCTCCATCAGCTCGGCCTTGTTGGCGGTGAAAATGTCGACGATCTTGCGCAGGTAGTCAGAACGTCCCTCGATGGAAATTTTAGCCCACGTCTCGAGCGCTTTCCGAGCTGCCGTTACGGCATCCTCGAGATCGTGGACCGTAGCGATAGGAGCGTCCCATAGCGGTTCTTCTGTGCGGGGATCGGTGCATTGGTGGTGGCTGCCGCTACCACGACGCTGGCCATCGATGACGTTGTAGAACTTCATGCTGGCACGGCTGTAGGTCCGGCTCTGCTCCAACAATGAGACAGCGGATTGCGATTCCAAAGTAAACCAAGTCGTAACACAAGCTGAACACTCTGGATATATTCAAGCACCGGGAACCATTCTGCCGCCTCTCCGGACATTTCCAAAGCCGGATACGCCATCATTGTGAAGAACTTGACAAAGACGCAAGCAAATCTCACTTTGCCACAGTGGTTCTGCGGAGAATGAGGGGTTCAGTCCAGTCGGCGATGGACTTAGCTTGGGAGGATCCCGAAGTAGCATCGGCAAGACAGGCTGTCTGGATAAGGTTTGGCGGCAGTTGAGTCTACTATGTAAGAGAGAAGGAAGGCGAGAAGCCGCATCTGGAAAGCGTGGGCTGTGCGTAGGCCGCGAGCTTGGGACGAGAAAAAGACTCTGTCGAGATAATGTTTTGCGGCAAGGTGCCTACTGAGACCGAGACGAGGCCAGATGGCTGCGGCTGACGAAGCGCTCGCTTTCGGGAAGCGCTGACCGGCGGTGAGCATCGGTGTAGGCCATCAGTGTCACCAGCCGCGAAGCAAGGGAAGGCACCCTCCAGCCAATAGGTATGGAGCGTATCGACCCGGTTGAAACCGTAGGTGCCCGGCTACACCCAAGTAGAGAAGAATGTACCTTCGAGGACCGTCATTCTTGGAACAAAGAAACTAGTCCAGAGGTAAGAGCAGAACTCGTGAAGAATGGCTGCCACACACCGAATGTTGAGAGGAAGATGCAGTGGAAGATTCCGACGAGACGGAAGCGGAGCCGGCCGATGGGCGCATGGCGCACCTGGCCAGTCTCCTCCGGCGGCGGCTCTCCACGAAATCCGACGGTACGACAGTGAGCCAGGGGGCCTCGCTGCGCTGCAAGGCGCTGGAGGAGGGGCTAATGAGGAGAGTTGACTCCAGCGAGAGGTGGAGGGGAGGGGCCGGTGACCGATAAAGAGCCATGGGTGGTAGCGATAATGCACCCCACCAAAATCGCATCGTGTAAGGGGCCCCGCTGATAAGCGTAAACATGGCCGATTTGATTCGCGGCTGGCAATGCGGCATACAGCGAATGCTTGCTTGTCTGACGGAATTCGGTCCCGGAAGACAGTGCAAATCGCAAGCCGCATGTGATTTTCGGCGAATAGGGACATTTGGTATTCTGGCTCAAAGCTCTGGATGGTCCACCTGATTAGCAAAAGACGGACACCTGCAGTTGGGAAACGGCGGAGAGCTCCATGCGAACATGGCACACAGCAGGAGGTACTTGCAGTTTTGGTGTAGTGAAGCTACCCCTACAAGTCAATGCCAGTGTCATTAGCAGCTGGAAATCTAGCTGGACCCTGTCTTGCAGTCATGGTTTAGACTAGGGGGGGCAAGGTGCCTAGCGTGCCCAGTCGTGTCTTTTCGCCAACATCCATCGTCTTAAAGCTGCGGGGTTGTCTTGACATTGCATCGCAGAGCGGTACATTCATTTCTCCCAGTTCTTCCTTTTCTTGTTCGGATCGAAGGAGAATATAGCGGCGTGTGTCCCCATAATTTTTTTATCTGCTCCATCGAACCGGACAACCGACTTCCGAGCCATGGCACCAATCGCCATCTCCCCGGAGCGGGACGTCGGGCCCTTGAATTCGCTGACGACCGACTTTGATGATACTATTCGCTTCTATCTGAACGGCACAAGAGTTGTTCTCGACGAAATCGACCCAGAAGTCACACTGCTAGAGTATCTACGAGGCATCGGCTTGACGGGCACCAAGCTGTATGACATCCGCCCAGATTTACGCTGCGTTGTGCGCTGACATACTCAGGGGGTGTGGCGAAGGCGGTTGTGGCGCCTGTACGGTTGTCATCTCCCAGTTCAATCCGACTACGAAGCAAATCTACCACGCGAGCGTCAATGCCTGCTTGGCGCCCCTGGCCAGTCTCGACGGCAAGCATGTCATCACCATCGAGGGCATCGGAAACACGAAAGCGCCACACCCCGCCCAGGAGCGCGTGGCCAAGACCAACGGTAGCCAGTGCGGTTTCTGCACACCAGGCATCGTCATGAGCTTGTACGCGTTGCTTCGAAACAACGAGGCACCCACCGAAGAAGATATAGAAGAGGCATTCGACGGCAATCTATGCAGGTGTACAGGATACAAGCCGATCCTCGAGGCCGCCCAGACCTTCAGCGTTGAGAGAGGATGCGGCAAGGCCAAGTCCAAAGGCGGATCGGGATGCTGCATGGAGAATGGCGACGGCGAGAATAAGGGCGGCTGCTGCATGGACAAGGCTTCAGTCGACGACCAGCCTATCAAGAGGTTCACACCACCGGGCTTCATCGAGTACAACCCCGATACCGAGCTGATCTTTCCTCCGGCGCTGAAGAAGCATGAAATGCGCCCTTTGGCCTTCGGAAACAAGAGGAAGAGGTGGTACAGACCTGTGACCCTGGAACAGCTGCTTGACATCAAGAGCGTCTACCCGACCGCCAAGATCATCGGCGGCAGCACCGAGACGCAGATTGAAATCAAGTTCAAGGCGCAGCAGTACCCTGTATCCGTCTTTGTGGGAGACATCCCAGAACTACGCCAATACGAATTCAAGGATGACCACCTAGAGATTGGCGGGAATGTAATCCTCACTGACCTGGAGCACATCAGCAAGGAGGCGAGCCAGCATTATGGCAATACCCGAGCTCAAGTGTTTGAGGCCATTCACAAGCAGTTGAAGTATTTCGCGGGTAGACAGATCCGCAATGTCGGAACACCAGCAGGCAACCTGGTGACAGCATCGCCCATCTCCGATCTGAACCCGGTTCTTTGGGCAGCGAACGCCGTGCTAGTAGCCAAGTCCTCAAGCAAGGAGACAGAAATCCCCATGTCGGAGTTCTTTACTGGGTACCGAAGAACAGCACTTCCTCAAGACGCCATCATCGCTTCCATCAGGATACCCGTCACGTCGGCCAAGGGAGAGGTTTTCAGGGCCTACAAGCAGGCAAAGAGAAAGGACGACGACATCGCCATCGTTACTGGAGCTCTGAAAATCAGCGTCGATGATGACGGTGTGGTCACAGATAGCAGCTTGATTTACGGCGGCATGGCTGCGATGACTGTGGCTGCGAGTAAGACTACGGAGTACTTGATGGGCAAGCCGATTGCTGAATTGGAGACTCTCGAAGGGGCTATGAACGCCCTCGGTGAAGATTTCGACCTGCAATTCAGTGTGCCAGGGGGTATGGCCTCGTATCGCAAGGCACTCGCCTTCAGCTTTTTCTACCGCTTTTACCACGAAGTTCTCGCAAGCCTCAACGCTCGAAGCCATCACGTGGACAAGGAAGCCATCGCCGAAATCGAGCGCGCCATTTCGGGAGGACACGAGGATGGGGACGCTGCTGTCGCTTACGAACAGGAGACTGTCGGCAAGTCGAAGAACCATGTCGCGGCACTGAAGCAGGTCACCGGCGAAGCCCAGTACATTGACGACATCCCAGCTCTGAAAAATGAGCTGCATGGTTGCTTCGTTCTTTCGACCAGGGCACACGCAAAGATCAAGTCTATCGACTATTCCCCTGCACTGGACATGCCTGGTGTGATAGACTACGTCGATATCGACGACGTCGAATCCCCCGAACAAAACCGCTGGGGCGCACCGCATTTTGACGAAGCCTTCTTTGCCGAGGGCGAAGTGTTCACCGCCGGACAGCCCATAGCCATGGTGCTTGCTACCTCAGCGTCGAGGGCCGCAGAAGCTGCCCGTGCTGTCAAGGTAGAATACGAGGAACTGCCGTCAATTCTCTCCATCGAAGACGCCATCGAGCACGACAGTTTCCACAACTATTACCGAGAGCTCAAGAATGGTGATACTGAGTCTGCCTTCAAGAACTGCGACCACGTGTTCACTGGCACCGCCCGAATGGGTGGCCAAGAGCACTTCTACCTCGAGACCCAGGCTTCTCTCGTCGTTCCCAAGCCAGAAGATGGGGAGATGGAGGTATTCGCCAGCACACAGAACGCCAACGAAACGTAGGTTCACGTTCACCAACTTCTACACACGTAAACTGACCGTTCATAGTCAAGTATTTGTAGCTCGCATGTGCGGTGTGAAGGCAAACAAGGTCGTTGTCCGCGTCAAGAGGTTGGGAGGTGGCTTTGGCGGCAAGGAGACCAGATCGATTCAGCTCAGTGCGCCACTAGCCCTCGCGGCAAAGAAGACAAAGCGACCATGCCGGTACATGTTGACTCGAGAGGAAGATATGGTAACGTCGGGTCAGCGACATCCGTTCCTGGGCAGGTGGAAGGTTGGTGTCAACAAGGATGGCAAGATCCAAGCTTTGGAGCTCGACATCTTCAATAATGCCGGCTGGTCCTTCGATCTCAGCGCGGCAGTCTGCGAAAGAGCCATGTCGCATTCGGACGGATGCTACAAGATCCCCAACGTGACCATCCGCGGACGCCTCTGCAAGACCAACACCATGTCGAATACCGCTTTCCGGGGATTCGGAGGGCCTCAGGGCATGTTCATTGCCGAGTCTTACATGGAGGAGGTCGCAGACCGTCTGGGAATGCCAGTGGAGAAGTTCCGCGAGATCAACTTCTACAAGCCGTTGGAGACGACGCACTTCAATCAGCCGATTACGGACTGGCACGTTCCGTTGATGTACGACCAAGTACAAAAGGAGTCGAATTATGAAGTACGGAGGGAGCTTATTACCAAGTTCAACGAGCAGAACAAGTGGCGCAAGCGTGGGCTGGCGCTCATCCCAACAAAATTTGGTATTTCCTTCACGGCGTTGTTCCTGAACCAAGCAGGCGCGCTCGTACACATATACCATGATGGCTCGGTACTCGTCGCACACGGAGGCACAGAGATGGGCCAAGGACTGCATACCAAGATGACGCAGATCGCTGCTCAAGCGCTCGAGGTGCCGCTCGACAACGTCTTCATCTCGGAGACGGCGACCAACACCGTGGCCAACGCCTCGTCCACGGCAGCATCGGCATCATCGGATCTCAACGGTTACGCCATCTACAATGCATGTGCGCAGCTCAACGAGCGTCTCGCACCATACCGCGAGAAGCTCGGTCCAGGCGCTACGATGAAAGACCTCGCACATGCCGCCTACTTTGATCGCGTGAACTTGTCGGCACAAGGATTCTACAAGACGCCCGAGATCGGTTACAGCTGGGAGAAGAACGAGGGCAAGATGTTCTTCTACTTCACACAGGGTGTCACGGCAGCCGAGGTCGAGATCGACACCCTCACGGGCACTTTCACATGTCTCCGCGCAGACATCAAGATGGACGTGGGCCAGTCAATCAACCCCGCCATCGACTACGGGCAGATCCAGGGCGCCTTCGTGCAGGGACTCGGTCTCTTCACGATGGAAGAGTCGCTGTGGCTACGTAACGGACCTATGGCGGGTAACCTCTTCACTCGGGGACCTGGCGCGTACAAGATCCCCGGATTCCGCGACATTCCACAGGAGTTCAATGTCACGTTGCTCAAGGACGTGGAGTGGAAGGACCTTCGGACGATCCAGCGCTCGCGCGGGGTAGGAGAACCGCCCTTGTTCATGGGCAGCGCCGTATTTTTTGCAATTCGCGATGCGCTGAAGGCGGCCAGGAAGCAATACGGGGTGCAGGCGACTGTCGGGGAAGATCGGGTGGGTGACGGCTTACTCAGGCTGGAGAGCCCGGCAACACCCGAGAGAATTCGGCTAAGCTGCGAGGATCCTATCATGAGGATGGCGAGGGTGCTGCCGAAGGAGGGGGAGAAGAGCTTTTTTGTAGCCATTTAGAGGGGCGCCAAGGGTCGGGATTTCTTGGAGGAGGAAGAGGGGCAATGGAGTTGTGGTGACGAGAGAGACGGCATTTGACCGCAGCGGCCAAGAAGGCTTTAACAACATTTACGATGTACGAAGACTACTACAAAGTACGGCGCAAAATTGGTTTGCTTTCCATGAAAGTAGCGACTCGCGAAGATGCGGTTGATTGCTAGTACACTAGCTGCTCAATTCCACAGTGAGGCAGCAGACTGAAGGCTAGATGGGGAAAGGCATCACACGACGCCGCAGCAGGGCTGAATCTTGTTGCTTCTGA
Organism: Colletotrichum orbiculare MAFF 240422; assembly: GCA_000350065.2. Classification (NCBI taxonomy): domain Eukaryota; kingdom Fungi; phylum Ascomycota; class Sordariomycetes; order Glomerellales; family Glomerellaceae; genus Colletotrichum; species Colletotrichum orbiculare. Next base: position 16,941 of record AMCV02000028.1, on the reverse strand, counting down.
ACCGCCAAGTCCTTGCTGGTACATGTTACTGCAAGTCGAGATGGGACGATGAGGGGTCGGTCGGGGCGAGAGAAGCTGGAGAAAGCAGTTGAGGGGACTGAGTGCTCTGTATCCGTATGTACTGAGAGTCGCGCTCAAGAATCGTATTCTTCCAAACAGCCAGCTGCTGAGGGCGAAGAAGGCAGGACTTGGGCCGAATGGTAGGCTGTGGTTTCAACAGGGGGCCGGTGCCCAGTAATTTGTATGGTTACCACTCCGTACTTGTAGTAAGGTAGGTAAGGTATCTGTAACGGAGGGATCCTAGGGCATTCCACGGGAAATCCTGGAGATTTCCTGGAGAAATGCCCTTCTGGAAGGTTCTGCGAAAAGGCTACGAAATCCCTACAATAGAGGCGTAATAGCTTAAACCCTAGTAATAAATATAAGGTTTATAGTTATAAGGATATATAGTATTACTATTAAGGTTATATTGTATAACTATATAAAGAAAAAGTTTATTTTTTATATATAGTATTAAATAGATTATACTTATTATATTAATAATTACTTTATATTCTTAATCCCTATTTATAACTTCTATTATATAGTAATATAACTAATTATTTAAAGTATTTATAATAGTTTGCTATATTAGTATTATAGTGAATTATCTATAAAATACTTATAGAATATTAATTAATTATTATAATAATATTTTTAGAAAACTCCTATTTAATTAAAAAGTATTTAAGTAATAATAATAGTAAGCTTATAATAAATAAGCTAATTAAAAAACTCTAAATATTTAAAATAATTATTAAGTTATAAAGAAAAGAGATTATTTTATATAAATAGTAATAAATTAGGTCTATTAAACTAATATATAAAGTTAAAATTTTACTAAGATTATAAAATATTTTACTATTAATATTTTAAGAAAAAATAGTTCTATTAATAAGTACTATTTATTTTAAATTTATAATTAGTTATAATATTTTTATATTATTAATCTGATTAGATATTATAATAAGAGAAACTTTAGTATTTACTAAAAGAAATACCAGGGATTCTAAAATTAAAGAAATTTTAGAAAATAGATTTAAAAACTTCTAATTAAAAATACCTAAAGATTACTATTTTTAAAATAGTTTAAATTAGATTATATAGTTAATTTAAATTACTTATAAATTTAAGATTTATAGTTTTATAATAAGAAGTTAAATTAATAAAATTAATAATTTATATATTAGTAATTAGTTAAAAAATAATATTTTAATTATACTAATAGTTTTAATGATATATATTAATAAAAAATTAAAGATTTAAGAAATCCTTATAAGATTTTATATAGGAATAAGAATTATTTTAAGAAGCTAGATTAGAAATTAATTATACTTACTTATATTTAAAAAATCCAACTTTATAAGCTATATTATAAAGTTTAATAAGTTTATATATTACTTCTAAAATAGTAGAAGAATAATTATAAAAGAAGATCTTATATATTTATTTATTTAAAGAATAAATACTTAATAAAGAAATTAAACTATTAGAATAAGATTAAATAATTAATATAGAAATACTATAAGTCTAGAAGTATTATAAATAGATCTTATAGATAAATCCTATTTTTATAAAAAGAAATTACTTATTACTTAGTCTACTATAACCTAGATAAATAAAAATAGAATTTCTACTATACTAATTAAGAAAACTAAGTTTACTTATTATAACTATAAGAAGTTTAGATATTTCACTTAAAATTATATTTTAAAAATAAAAATAAAATAGAATTAAAACTATTAGAGAAAATACCTAAAAAGAAGTAATTTTAATATAAAAATATTAAGAAAGAATTATAATCTTATTTAAATATAAATTAACCCTTAAGACTTCTATATTTTTTTAGGGAAATTATAATAGATAAGGTATAATACTACTTATACTAGAG
>AMCV02000027.1:1145720-1160420 GCA_000350065.2 Colletotrichum orbiculare MAFF 240422 | reverse complement strand
AAATTTTAAATATCTTAGATATATATCATAATTTCTTTATAATATCTATTTACTAATTCCTACTATAATGAGATATATATATCTATTAAAAATATTAAAGTTAAATTAGACTTTTTGAATTCATCTTAGTTAATAATAAGATATATATTATAAAAATAGAAAATAAGCTTAATATTTACTAAATAATAATAATTAAATTAGATTACTAACCTTAAGCTAAAGAAAGTAATAATAAAAACCCTTATCATAATAAAATTAAAAACGAAGTTCTATTTGAAAAATAATTATAATAGTAATACTTAAAGAAAAGCTAAAGTAATAAGGATAACTATATAAGAATAATATCCTTATTATAAAAGCTAGCTTTTTTAATATTATATATTATAATATCTACTCTATAGTAAACGAAGTAGAAGTACTAACTAAGACTATTAATTTCTACTCATATAGCTTTATTATAATACTAAGTAAGCTTTTTAAAGAGTTATATATTAAAGAATAAGATATCTTATTTATAAAAAGGATATTATACTTTAAGTATTTTAATATTTAAAAATATAAATAAATAAGGATCTTTAGCTTTAGATTTATTAAGAAAGTTAAAAATACTAATAATATACTATATAAGAAGTTATGACTAATTATTAAAAGATTTAAGAATTAGGAGAAAACTAATATCCTTATATAATTATTAATAATATAATAGGTTAGCTATTACTTTATATTAATACTATTAGTAATACTATATTCTAATACCCTTATAGAAAACTATTTCTAAAATATTATTTAAATATATAGATAAGTAGAAATACTACTAAACTATTTTACTCTAATAAAACTACTTATTGGTTGATAGTAAATATACCTAGGAAGTATTATTATTATTTCTATTATCTAATTATTATATAGCTTTATAGAGTTAAATATATATTGATATATAATATATTCTAATTATTATAAAGAAAAGATAGAAATAGAGATTTTATTATAGAATTTATACTTTATAACCTTTCAAGTAAATAACTTATGTTTTAGTATTATGAGTATATAAATAGATAATACTCTTAATTTCTATTTATTTAAACTTGATAATAAAGAAGAAGAAGAACTCTAGTAAATAGGATTTATAGTAAAGCTAAAGTTAATACTTATAAATAATCAGTTTCTTACTTTTAATAAACATATAATAATCTTTAAAAATAATAGTAATATAACCCTTGCCTAAAAAAGCTAAAAGAAACTTATTAATTATATTTCTAGTAAAGTAAAATTAGTATAGATTAAATAATAGGTATAAAGGGTATATATAACTTCTATATACTAATTAGAAATATATTTTAACCTTTCCATTATAATTTAATACTAAGACTTAATAGAAGAAGATAATAAGAGATTTAATAAATACTTTATATAATAGATAAATAATTGAGAATAAGGCCTAATATTTATTCTTGTTACCCTACATCTTTATTGATAGATGCTTTACTAATAATAAAGATATAGTATCCTAATTAAGATTTATTATTATCTTAAAAATAGAAGAAAATAACAAGGATAATAATACTTTTAAACTTAAAAGTAATATTATTTTTTTCTCTATTAAATTAAAAAGAGTTATATAAAAGTTATTAGCCTCTAAAGTCTATAATATAATTACAAGAGTTAAGATAAGATATATAATTTCTACTACTTTTAGATGGGTAATTAAATACCTAAAAATATTAATAAGACTAATTATAATTTATACTAACTCTTACTCTTTCTATAAATATTTAAGTATTGAGTTAAATATTACTAGAAAGAAGTACTTTATAATTAATATTATAATACTTTAATAATTATATAAGTGAAAGGAAATCCTTAAGATCCATTAAATTAATAGTAAAAATAACCTTATAAATAGTATAACTAAGGGATCTAATAATTAAGCCTTTAAGAGGTTTATAATAGTGAATAAGGTAATAATATAAATAGAAGGATAGATTATAAGAGCTACTAATAGTAATAAGAAGAAGAAATAAAATTAAGAACAAGTATATAGAATAATAAGAAGAAAGTAATAGAGAGGAAGAAAAGTATATTATAATAGAAACCTAAGATATTTAGTATAATATTTAATAAAAACTATATTTATATATAGAAATACTATTTATAGTATCTTTATAGTTTTTAACATAATTAAAAAGATTAGTATAATTAGAAGCGATTTTATACTCATTTTGTATTTTATACTATGTTTATATTTTATATTATTTTTATATTTCATACGAATTTTAGCGTTTAATATACTTTAGCTATAAAAAATAATATTATTAGTATTAAGTTAAGTATAACTATTAGTTTATCTAGAGGGTAATATATACTATATGTGATCTTACTATATAAGTATAAAGAGGTATTCTCATTATTTATTATCATTATTTCTATATTATATAGTATAAAATACTATATAAAGCTTTAGATCTATAGTATAATAATTACTTACTAATTACTATATAAATAGCTATAGTTAGTACTAAATACTTAGTACTTATAACTCATAAGGTATAGAGAGTATACTACTATATATATAGTAATACATATAGTGACTATATACTCTATAGTATAATATAACTAATACTAACAACTTCTTCTCTTTATTATATACTTTAATACCTATCTATCTATCTAAAAAACAGTATTCTTAGCAATCTATACCTTTTTACCTTAATAATATTTAAATACCTATTTATCTATTCTATTTAAATTACTTATCTTTCTATTCAAATAGTAATATAGTTCAGATTAATAAATCTCTTAAAAGTATAGTTTAGTATACTTTTTATAAATATATTAGTAATATTATTATCTCTATTAATCTATTATATTTCGTAGAATATATAGTATTTATATAACTATTTTAATATTATAAGATTAATTATAAGGTATTCTTCTTTAGGAGTACTAAACTTTAGAAGGTATTTATAAAATAAGTATAAACTAGTATATATAATAGTTAAAATCTAAAGGAATTTTAATACTAGGAGATCTTCTCAAATAACATAATTATGAAGTAAATATAATTTATACTAATTATTATAATATAAATCTCTAAACTAATTATATTCCTAGTAATTCTTTTATTTTTAATAGAACAATTATATATAAGATTACTATGAAGGTTAAATTAGGTAATACTTATAGTAGTTTCTTAGCTAAAGATTATTATAAATCCCAGTTAAAACGGGAAATTAGTGTTATTAGTAAGTAAACTATTAATAAACATATAAGAATATACTTTAGAGAAATCAAATAGTATAAAATCAAAACTATAGTTAAAATTCTTAATTTACTACTTAAGATATTTATTAAGTATAATAGTATTATTACCTAAAAGTTATTTCTCTTATATTATATAAGCAAAGTCGAATAATACTTCAAGCTAGTATATTGAGGTAAAATATATTCTATATATATATTATTTAATATATACTTTTTGAAGTATTTTAAGTATTATATATATTAATAGGGGTAAGTCTTTACCCTTAGTACTTTTAATATAAGTAGCAAGTATTACTATTAAGTAATAAGATACCTCTATTAAATATTAATACTCTTACTTTTAAAAAGACTATTTTAAATTTAATTTTAAATAAGACGTTTTAAAGCTCCTTATTTTTACGGCGCGAGAGAGTAATATCTAAGAAGTTAGAAATATTATTAGTTTATATATTTATAGAACTAAAGGTGTTATTTTTGAAATATAAGATAAAGAGGTAAAAGTCATATATCAATATTTCTATCTATAATTACTCCTTATAGTATTTAGAATAAGTTACTTACTAATAAGTACTAATCTTAGTAAAACTATATAGTAATCTAAGAATAATTATAACAAAACGTAGAAAATATTAAATCTTTATAATAAAACGGATATAGCTATATAGGCTACGAAATTGGGCCTCAGGCTACGCCCCAAAAGCGATATTTCAAAGGCTTAAATACCCCGTATATGCCGCATTTTAGTCGTAATAATATAAGCTATTTTACTTCCTTATATATCTTCTATATAGTAACTAGAGGCCCTTTTAAATAGCCTCCTCGACTTCTCACAATTATAAGCCTAGCTTTACTAAATTCCTAGTGTTTTCAAATACCTAAACCCCTCTTTTACTATTTAAACAATCTATAATAATTTCAACAACCCTCTTTTACTAAATTTCAATACTAATATATATGAGAACCTTTTTATTAATCCTCCCTTTTAATATATATATAGTACAATTTATTTTGAGGTGTCCCTATGTATTCCTCCAGATATATATATAGTACTATTTATCTCGAGGCGTCTCTATATATCTCTTTTAGTATTAATAATATTGACCTCTCGACTTCTTAAAGATACTCTTATTATACTATTTAGCTAGTTACTCCTCCTTCTTTTAACTTCGCTCTATTCCTACTTCTTCACCCTACTTCTATATAGATTAGCTACTATATGAAATAGTATTCCTTCAGCTATAATAGACTTAGCTTATAGTAGTTACATCTAGAAAAAATCTAAATATTTCTTTTTAGATATATTATGTAGTATGTAGTATATCTAGAGGGGTAGAGAAAGCTTAAGAGCTTATATAGTATCCCAATTTAACTAGATTATAGAGTAAAATTGATATTTTAATATTATTCAAACTATACGCCTAAAGCAGTAAAAGTCTAACCTTAAAAAAGGCTTATCCTAGTAGCTTAAGAAGAGTTAAGGGTTTAACTTTTTGTAATAGCTTTAATAATAAGTATTTATTTTAACAATTAGTTACTACTTAAATATACACCTTATAAGCTATTATATAGACGGGCTTTATATATTAAAAAGATATAGGTTTCCTTATAGCTAGGCTTTAGTTCCTACTAGGCTTTAGTTCCTATTAGGATTAAATAATACTTAAAGTAGCGCTTTTATACTACTAATAAGATAGAGTATATAAGATATAAGGGTTATAGTAAGTAGGAAACGTTCTAAAGAAAGTAAATCCTACGATTTCATTCAGTTTAGTAGTTATACTCTATATAGCATACTTTCGATAAATATGCTTTTAAAGCCTACATATTAATCTCAAGCCTATGTATTAATCTCAAGCCTATGTATTAATCTCAAGCCTATGTCTTAATCTCAAGCCTATATATCGATCTCAAGTAACTATGTATTGCTAAAGTAAAAAAACAAGAAGGTAGTAGTATCTTATAGAGCGCTAGAGATACTTCTAAAGCTATATTTAGGATCCCCTTACCCTTTATAAGAATATTCAAAAGATATGGGGGAGGCTGTTTTCAAATAGTAGAAGCCGTTTAGGATTATTACTTTTAATAAATAACTAGATTTAAAGGTTTGAGGGCCCTATTACTTTTACTTAGGCTTAAGAGCCCTGTTACTCTTACTTTAGAATAATTATTTAAATATTTAGAATACTTCCAACACTTAAAAACAGTTATTCGAATGTTGTTTATATTTAGAAAACTACTGGGAATAGCTTCCTCTAGCTATTAACTACACCTAACGCCTAGGGAGCTATGTGATAAAATAAATATAGCTATATAAGCTACGAAATTAGGCCTTAGGCTATACCCCAAAGGCGATATTTCAAAGGCTTAAATATCCTATATATACTGTATTTCAGTAGTAATAATATAAGCTATTTTACTTATTCATATACCTTCTATATAGTACCTAGAGGCCCCTTCAGGTAGCCTCCTCGATTTCTGACACTCTTAAAATATAAAAGTAATTCAGCTATAATATACTTTATAAGTTCTATTTTAATTTAAATATAAATTTATATAATATTATAAAACTATATTATTAGACTATTATACTAGAAGAAATTTAGAATTAAAATTAAAATTAATTACTAACTACTCTATTAGATAATTAGTAATTATATTAGTATTTGAAACTTACTATTATCTCTAAAGCTTTAGATTATAAGTCTCAAGTTCTTATATATTTTCTTAATAGCTTTATTTTTATTTTTATTAATAATATAAGACTTAAAACATTTGCAATTCTTATAGAAAATAGGGTTATATTAAATAATGGCTATAATACTATTAGGAATAATACTTCTAACTTCTTTTTAATTAACTTTTTGAATAGTAATCTAAATATTATAATAATACCTTTTTTATAGAGATTAAGTATAAATATTATATCTAACCATTATTTAGCTATAAAGTATATTATAAGATATAATTCGTAGTTAAAATCTAAAAGAAATAAGTTACTTTTACATATTATAAGGTTTAAACTCAATTAGATCTAAAATATTTAAAGTTAAAGTAATATATTACTAACTATTTAAATAGAGAGGGAATTATCATTATTAATAGTAGTAATAGTACTATTATCTATAGCATTAGTAGTTTATAGTATTTACAAAGTATTCTAAAGTTCTATAGGGATAGCTATAAACAAAATTAGATTATTACTATAAGAATATATATTTCTATATAATATTAAATCTCTTATAATAATAATATAGGTTTTTATAGATTTCTTATAGTTATTTTGAAATATTAGTATTTTAAAAATATAACTTATTAAAATCTCTTAGTTATTTTTAAAATATAGTTTTACAATTATAAATCGAAAATCTTAAGAATTATAAAAGAGCCTAAAAATATATATCTTACTATATATGATAAAGAACTAGTATAAGTTTTACTAGTTATTTCTTTCTTATTATATATATATTAAAGATCAGAATGGAAGAGTTATAATATATAAAATATTTAGACTATTATATATTACTAAAATAGTTCTAAAAGTATACTTAATATACCCCTAATAGATTCTTTTAATAGCCTTATATATAGTATAAACTTAAGTAATAATATCTAGAGAAACAGCTAAATTCTTTGTAAAATAACAATATATTTTGAAAATAAATACAGTAGGTGTAAAGCTATTTAGTCTAATAGTACTATTAATTACCTTATATACTATTTAAAAAGATACTTCTTAAGTAGGAATAAATATCATATTATAATACATCTTATCTATATAATAGACAAATATATAATATTACTTAACCTTACTAATATTACTATATACCTTAATAGGAATAATATAAATTATTAATCCTATTATTTTTACCTTTAATCTAAAGTCTTGAAATAGAAATATTATATTTATATCAGGTTAAAAAAACTAAAAAAACCCTAATATATATCAATCTAATATATCCTAAACGTTTCCTATATTACTTTTACTAAAATAGTTAGTATAAATTGAATAGTATTAAATATTATTACAATATTAATAATATAAAATATAAGGTAACTATTAATATAGATAAGATTAACAATAATTTTAACAATAAAATTCATATTACTATAAATAGTAGAATAAAAGCATAAAAGAGCTATACTATATATTTAATATTACCCATAATACTTCTTAAGTATTTTAAAAGTATAATATTTTACTAAATATCCTACCTTATTAAAGATATTATAGAAGTATATAATAGTTAGATATTTAGATTAATAGTAGAATCTCTATATTTCTATCTCTAAAGAATATATAGAAGTCATTATTCTCTTCTTATTAAAAAGCATTTATAGATATCCCTATTTCTAAATAACTAATATCACTTTGTTACTTTAGTAGAACTAGTTATAAATATTATTTAATATAATACTAAGGTAATTTATATCTATAAAATAGAATAGAAAAGAAGTATTATATAGTATTATATAAAACATAATAATACTTAAAAAAATAGGTACATTAAGTATTCTAAGTATAATAATTAGAAAAGTTCTATTAAGATATATTATTATTAATTCGCTTTATAGGGGCATAAGGGTTAGAAAAAAGTTAACTATTTACTTAAATATAGTAAACTAAGAGTATCTAGTAGTTAAGAAGCTAGTAGTATCCAAGTTAAATAAAGTATTTTGAAAACAGTATTTAAATAACAACTTTTAAGTTTAAATATTAATATAGAAACTATAGTACTACTTTTCTTAGTAATTCTACTATTAGAAGTATTACTTTAAGTAAGAATATAAAATGTTACTTAGTCTTAGAAGATTCTTCTAATTTTACTTCTATTAAGAATAATAGGGTTTTTATTAAACAATAATATTAAAAACTATTTAGAAAGAATAGTAGTTTTAGTTTTAAAGTTATATTATATTTAATATTATATAATAATATTATTAGACTTATTATCTTAAGAAGAATCTTTAAGGTTTTTATTAAAAGTATTAATACCTTTATACTCTCTAAGAAGGCATAATATATAATTATAAAATATACTCTAAAATCTATTCTTAACTTATGATAATGAAATAAGGTATACTTCTCCTTAAAAGTATACTTTATAGACTAATAACCTATTTTACTATATATATAGTACTTCCTATTTAAATAACTATATATAACTATAGGAGAAGAATAAACTCTATCTAATATAGACAGACATAAGTATTATGAAATAGTATAAATAGGGTATTAAATATTTTGCAGTATAGTACTTTAGGGGTACTTTTAAGAAGAATTATATATATATATTACTAACAACTAATTATTAATTTACTTCTAGTTATTAGTTTCACTATTCTAAATATATTATAACTTTTATATTGATATAGTATTACTTATAGCTAATTGTAACTAGTTATAAAGATTCTAAAATACTACTATAAGGTTAAAGAAGGGTAATTAGTACTTAAATATACTATAATATATACTTATAAGTTAGAAGTAGAATACTATATCTATATATAGTTTAATAAAAAGGCTTTCTAGATATATATAAACTTAAATATAAAAACCATAATAACTTCTTTTTTATTCTTCTTAAAGTTCTTAACTCTAATATTTTGAAAAATAGTATTTTACTAGTTAGAAAAATAAAGCTATTAATATTCATCATTTTGAAAATACTCTTTAATATAATAAGTCATTTATTCAAACTATAAATTAAAACTAGGGTTACTTAAATACTTGAAATAATACTTAAAAGTCTAATCTTTGAATATAATTAAAAGTATATTAGTCTATATATAGTATAAGATATCAAGCTTGTAGTAAGAATTATAAGAGATATAAATTTTCATCTTAAATATATTATTTAGACTTCTACTATATTCTATATTTTCATTATATGACTTTATAAAGTCTATAGTATATTTAACTAAAATATTATTAAACAAAATAGTAAAGGTAATATATAAAGAGTATTTGAATTATTTTAAAAGTTATAAGTTATTATATTTATAATTTACTTCTTATATATAAAAAGGCTTTATATTAAAAAAGCTATATATTAATAAGACTAATAAGAAAAATAAGAAGTATAATATTAATACTAGAAGTATAAAAGCTAATTAGTTATACTATTACTATCCTTCTTGTATTCTTTATAAGAAAGCTAAAATAAATTGAATTTATTAAACTTTAAGTTTAACATTATAGAGAAATATTATAATCTCCTACTCTTCTTCTATAAAGCTTTTAAATCACTCTAAAAACTGTTTAAAGATTTATTCTAAAGTAATATAATATTTATTAAGCTTAGTGATCTCTTTAAGTATTGAAAGAGTAAATAGATCTTATTAAATAATTTAATATAAAATACTAAAAGTCCTTTTACTATTTATATTAATCTTAATACTATAGAAGAAAATATAGTTTTAAATATATTAAGTAACTTAGGTATTTATAAATTATTAAATTATAAGAAGTTAGTCTTCAAAATCATTTTCAAATATCTAAAAAAGCTTACAGCTAAATAACTTCAAATAATTATAGAATATAATTTAATATACTAAATAAATTAAAACTAAAATAATATCCTTATCTATAATATTCTTATAGTTAATATTCTAAATCTATCTAAATAATATATAGTCTGAATATTAGTAAATCTTTCAAAATCTAGAGATACTACTTAATACTACTATAATAATTAAACGAATACTTAGAATAAATAATTCCCTAAGGGTTAATAATTCAGATATTATTATAAAAATAAGAGAAGTATAAAAAGGATTTTTAAAAAGTTATATAAATTTCTTAAAGAATTAAAACTAGAAATATTATAAATCTCTAATATTATAAAAGTCTAATAAGGTTTAATGAAATTTATTATATTTACTAAATATACTCTAATAAGTAATAATTAAAAACATATAATTAAACTTTTTAGAAAGTATTATAAGAAGTACTTTAATTTAATTAGAATAAAAGCTTTAATATAATATTCCTACTAAAGTCTTATAAAAGCTTCTTCAAAGTAGGAATATATAATATAGAGTCTCCTAGCTAGAATCTTAAAGTAAGGAGAATTTAAAGTATCTAAATAGTTGTTCTTATAATCTTTTACTTTATATAAACTTTTAATAGAGGTTTTTATAGTTACTTCTTTTATTATAATAGGTTTTACTAATCTATAGTATAATAGCAATAGAAGGATTAGCTCCTAATTAGTATGAGTTTATCTAAAGAATAATATATACTATATATATCTTACTATATAAGTATAAAGGGATATTCTAGTTATTTATTATTATTATTTCTATATTATATAATATGATGTATTATATAAAACTTTAGATCTATAGTATAGTAATTACTTACTAATTACTATATAATTAGCTATAGCTAATACTAAATGCTTAATATCTATTACTAGTAAGGCATAGAGGGCATACTACTATATATATAGTAATACGTATAGTTACTATATACCTTATAGTATAGTATAACTAATAATAGTATTAAGGTAGTTAAAACTATAGTAGTAAATAACTAAGTAGTCGATCTACTTATTTAGACTAATAATAGTAGAAGGATTATTATATAGATTTCTCCCTATAGTATATAATATATATATATATATATATATATATATTATAACTAGTATATAGATANTAGTATATAATATATATATATATATATATATATATATTATAACTTAGATATAGATATTACAAGTAGAAATAACTGGTTACATACTATTTACGCAATCGATTAATTATAATATTCACCAGTTATAAACCAATAATTCAAAACTATAGAGAAATATATAGAATTTCAATAAGCCTTTTATAGATTTTAAGATATATTGCTTTCTTTATATAAAGTCTTTTATATTATATTAAAGTTATTAGGCTTCTTATTATATTTAGAGAAGTCTTATCTGTTTCAAAATAAGAATTTAAATATCTATAATATTTTCTATATAAATAATATTTTTCTCTTATACTATAGGGTAGCTGGAAATCTTACTCTAGAGATTATTGTAAGTATGAATTATATTTATAGGTTTAAAGGATAGAGTCTTATGAAGTATTTCTTAAGAGTTTAAACGATAAGAGATTAAAGATATTAGAAGATTTACTTGATTTATAGAATATATATTATTTAGATTATAGAATACTTTAACTTTACATATAAACTAATTCTTATGATACTACTTCTAATAGTATTTCTTATTATAAATAGTAGTTAAGTTCTATTTTAAAATATCTATATACATTGAAGAAAAATAAGTTTAATTCTTGTTATATTAACTATAATATAATTAGAAATCTTGTTTATATACTTTCTACTTTTAAAATACTTCATAAATCTTTCTTAAATATATTAAAAACATATAGACTATATAATTTAGTATTTCTATGAAATAAGATTCTTAATATTATAATTTAGAAACTTAAGAAGTATCAATAAGTTATTCTAAATATTCCTTATTGTTAGACATACTTTTTTATAAACTATAAAGAAACTTAAAGATTAAATCATAGTTATATTGTTTCTTTATTCAGAAGACTAAGTTAATAAAAAGCTATTTAATAAAGTATTATTATAATATCAATAACTCAAATAGGCCTTCTTAGTTTTGAATATATTTTTAAAAGAAGCTATAGTATTAAAAAGACTATTTTAAACTATTAAATCTAATTTTGGAGATATTTAGAGAATCTATTATAATAATTATTAAATAATTAGACTAATTATTTTAAATAGTAAATACCTATCTATTAGGTTTGAATATATAAATATTTGATAAATATAATTATATGAAGAATATTTAAAAAAGGGTTTAAAGATAATTTATATATTTATAGATAAAATATTTATAGATAGACTTATAAAAATTTTAGTCTAAGTAAAGGTTAAATAATTTAAAAATACTTTCCAGCTTAATAGATTTATAAATAATATTCTTAAGACTAATTAAAGTAGATAAATAGGTTTTTTAAAAGTATTCCTAATTATTAAAATAATATATATAAGTAATCTAGACTCTTAAAATCTAATTATTCAATGGAATATCTTAGTAGTATTTGAATAGAAAGTTAGGAAGTAGTAAAACGTTTTAAAGTATTTATAAAAAATAAAGCTTTCTATTTAAATTTATATTAATTCAAAATAGATTATTTAAATTTAGAGTTTGCAGTACATAGGCGAGAAGTAGTAATTAATATATAATATTTGATTTAAAGAGGTATAGAAAGTTGATTGTATTTTCCCAAAGAAGGAGTTAATATTAATAGCTTTTTAAGAGTTAGGGGGAAATAATTAAAATTCAAAACTAAAAAATAAAGTTGAGATCCTAACTTTCACATTTACTAGTAATTATTTGAAGTCTAAGACGTTAGGTTTTAAATATCGTAGTAACTACTTGGATTATAGAGTTCTTATTAATAGGAGACTTAGGTAGAAAAATTAAAGAACTAAAGATATAATTAATAGTAGAAGATTAGAAAGATAGTAACACTTAAAATGGTTAAATAATAGTAACTTATATAATAATTAGAATTTTAATAGTAGAATTAGAAATACTTTTATTCTTAAGAAAAGTTAATTTAAACTCTTTTCATGATCTAGACTGAAATTTGAATTAGAATAAGGAACTTCTTTATATTATTAACTTTCTCATTCTTTAATTATAAAAGATTAGATATAGAATTAAAGATTTAGATTAGATTACTTATCTTATTATTATCTCAGATCTGAATAGTATTAGGATACTTTTGAAAGATCCTATAGGTTTTATTGCAAATTAAAATATAGAATTCCTTTAATTTAATTTTATGTTAATAATTATAATTAGAAAGTAAATTTTCACTTCTAATACTATTAATATGAAAATAACTTCTATAGGAGAATATAAAGCTAAAGTAATAAATAGTATAGGAAATAGTTTAAAGAGGCTAAGTATTATTATATATTTTCATTCTAAAAAGATATTATTTATATTCTTCTATATTCTTTTCTAAATTACCGTTTTTAGAAGGACTAGACCTTATTAGAATACTTTTAGAAATAGTAGACTTCTTATTTATTTTAGCTAGTTGGTATTTAGTATTCTTCAGCTATTATTTAAAATTATTTATTTTGAAAGAAGCTTGTTAATTTCTCTTAAGTAGACTTCTCAATAGATTTAGATATAATCTTAGCGTATTTCTTAGGATATTTAATAGGTTTTCTGATATTATCTTCTTCCTTCTTAATATTGTTAGTAGTAGATTTAAATTCTTCTTATTCTCTTTTAATTATAAAATTACTAGTTAGATTGTTTCTTTTATTCTTTAGAAATAAGTAAAAAGGTAGCGACGTTTCTAAAATAGCTTTAGAAGTATTTCGTATCAATAGGAGTAGCTAATATCTTTATTATAATAGATAATTTCTTTATAGTAGTAATTTCAACATTATTAGTTTTAAGTATTTTAGAAATTTAAGCCGGTAGCGAAAGTAATAATTATTCTTATAACTTACGAAACTCTATAAATTAAGATTAAATGAAAGACTATAATTAGAATGCTCTAATTTTATATGATTATTTAATAGTGAAATTAATATTAGAGCGGTAAGTATTTATAGTATCAGTAATCTAATTTTAAGTTTTAAAACTTGACTAATTATGAATAAAGTTTATAAAGTTAATAAGAGTATTAATTATAACAAGTATAAGAGAAAAATAGTAGTTATTAATTTATTCATATTACATATAGAATATTAAAGAGTATCAGGTAAAATAAGTTTTTTCAAAAATGGTGAAGGAAAGCGTCTTAAGTAATAAACCTATTATTAATAATAGCATAATAATGAAATGTACCTTTTATAATATTTACTTATGATTTTTAACTACCTTTTGAATTGGGATTTAAAAGTATCTTTTTTAATTTAGAAATATAGTAAATAGAAATTAATATAAGATTACTTAGGATATAAGTTAAATTGAGACGTATAAAACAGTTAGTAGTAATATTAATAGATTTAATAGTACCTTTTCTAGCCTTAGTAGGATTGAATTATAGTTAGAATATTAGTAATGATTGAAATATATTATTATATTTTGATTTACTATATAAAATCTATTTTATTAAAATATACTGCTACTAAGTATCAGGAGGTAGCTATTGAAAATATTAATATATAGAGGAAGAAAGAAATCAATAAGTAGGCAAATAATAAATAAATTATTTATAGTATTTAGAAATTAAATAAATAATAATTTTAGAAGGGGCTAATTGATTATTCTTATTAAAGAAAAAGATAAAAGAAGGTTAAAGATATAACAGATTATAAAAGATTTATTATAATAAATTATTCCTTTTATTTAAGTATTCTAAAGGTTATTTTAGGAAGATTTACCTATTTCTATTTATAATAATTCATTATTTAGAATATATCGGGTCAAATAT
>AMCV02000027.1:1132307-1145253 GCA_000350065.2 Colletotrichum orbiculare MAFF 240422 | reverse complement strand
TATATATATATATATATATATATATATATATATATATATATATATGATAATCTTAACAAAGATATGATAAATAGAGATAACTAGTTATATACTATTTATATAATTAATTAATTATAATAATTACTAGCTGTAAATTACTACTAATTAGTAGTATTTTACTACTATTAATACTATTTATTACTATTTAACTATATATTAGTAAGGATTAATCTAAAGAAATAAGATTATAATACTTTTCAAAGAAGTCTCTAGAAACCTATGTAGTAAAAATAGATAGATTTAAAGCTATTATAGTTATATATTACCTTAGGATGTTAATACAACTTCTAGAAGTCTATATAGTAAAAATAGGAAAAAAAGGTAAACTTGTGATAACTTATTAACTTAATATCATTTATATCTATTATATAATAAATCAATAATTAAGATTCCTACTAACTTATTGAGGTAGAAATAAAGTAATAAATGTAATGAGTTTAATATAAATAAGAGAGAAAGATCTATAGTAAATTACTATCTTTTATTATTGTTTCTTAATATTTTATATATATTTAATAAATAGTAGATAATAAGAAATTAAGTTAATAATTATAATAATATAATAAACTCTCTCTTAATGATAATAACCTAAAGAATCAAAGATATCTAATTCTTAATTTAACTTCTAGAGTTTAAATCATAATTAATAAGGAAGAAAGAATTTTAAAATATAAAGGTTTATAGCTAAAGGCCTAGCGAGGGAAAGCGTAATAGTAAAAGTTAGGTCTCTATAGGTTATAAGACTTCAACTTAGTAGGCTAACTAAAAGTAGTTATAAGAAGGCTTTTATCTTATAGTAACTTTAAGTTACTATATTATGTAATATAAAATAATTCTAGCTATTCTAGCTCTCTATATAAACTATAAAGTATATATCTTTATAACTATCCACCCTTTTAGAAACCTTAAGCTTTAAAGCTTATAAATATTATATAGCTATTTTAATAGTTTTACTAGCTATTTAGTAATTATAAAATGGAAGGGTTCTTCCTATACATATATTAGTAGATAAAGCTTATCCAATATGTATATTAATATATAAGGCTCTTATTATTATATTAAGTTAATAAGGCATCCTATAGGTTTATCAACTTATAAAGTCTCCTACCTATGAATACAACTTCAGTATATTAACTAGAAATCTTTAAAATAAACCCTAAGGTGTCTAACTCCTTCCTATATTTATAAAGCTTCCTATAAAATATCTTAATACTAATTAAGTATTTAGGGCTTCTTATAATTAATTAGGTTACTAAAATATTAGTATATACTTACTAGATTATCTACCTTTTAAAGTACTTTTATTATACTATAAGTTCCTGGTTTTAAGTTCTATATAGCTCTAAGGCTTTTTTAGTACTATATTTTTAGTAATAAAGTAGTTATAGTAGACCTTTATAGAGTAGCCTAGTTTCTAGTAGAATGTATAAAACTTATTATAGTAATAAGTAGTTATAATATAGCTTAGCTTACTATATATTTCATATAAGATTTCAAAGTAAAGCTACTTTAAAATCCCTTCTAAAGTATTAGTTTACCTATAGCAGTCAGGTATTAAGCCTTTAGTAATATTATAACTAGTAGCTTTCTTAACGCTAGGTATAGCTTTTTTTTAATACTACTAAAAACTTCTTTATAAAGTTACAATATCTCCTAGAAATACTTAGGTACTAAGGCTATAGCCCTAAATACTTAATTATTAAACTTCTAGTATTATAAATACTACTATAATCTAGCCTTCAAATAATAGAAAAAGGCAAATATATAAAGTTTAGAAGCTTCTATAGGGGTATCTAGAACCTTATAAATCACTAATTATTTAGTACAGAACTTTAGTAAGGACTAGTCTTTATACTGAAGTATATAAAGTATACTATATAAATATAATTCTTATAGGATAGGGTTAGTTCATCAGTAGTAAATAAACATTATAACATTATCTTATATAAACTTTAATATAGTATATTAGTAATTATACTACTAGGTCTATAGGCTATATAATAACTTTATTATAACTTACTAGATTTTATATACTTTAGAAACCCCTAGCTATAAAGTATAGTTATCTAAGATTATAATTAACTAATCCTTAATTTTATATAAAATAGTACTTTTATAAAATAAACTATAAGGAAAACTAGGAGGCTTTAAGTAACCCTTATAATTAGGAGTTTCTAGAATTAATAATCCTAAGGTTACTAATAGTTTAATAGTAAATAGCTATACTAATATAATTTCTATAAAAGAAACCTATTACTTAGGAAAGTATATAAATATTACTATAATAGCTACTATTACTTCTAATAGTATAACTATTAATATTATAATATAAACTACTATATTTAACTTATTAGTAACTAAAAAGGTTAATCTTAATAATATAGGTATTACTATATACTTACTAGTAGTTTTAAAAAGTATAACTATAAATGTTACTATAGATACTACTACAGATACTACTACTAATACTATATATTTGAATACTAAATATTTAGATACTAAGTATTTAGTAGCTATTCGTTATAATAAAACTATTACTAAAATCCTAGTCTTATTCCTCTAGGAAGTAGAAGTTAAAGAATTATAAAGGTTTATAACTAAAAGCCTAGTAAGGGAAAATATAATAATAAAGAGTAAGTCTCTATAAGTTATAAGATTTTAACTTAATAGGCTAACTAGTAATAACTATAAGAAGGCCTTTATTTGATAGTAGCCTCAAGCTACTGTATTACGTAATATACAATAATCCTAACTATCCTAACTCTCCGTATAGGCTATGGGGTATATATCTTTACATAAAAAAGTCTTATTTTATTTAGTAAGGAGATCTTAGGAAGTAATATAGAGAGGCTAGTAATATAGAATAATAATAATTATATTTATAATATATCTTTTCCAAATAATATATATTTATAGTAAATACCGTATAGAAATATTAGCAAAACTAGTAAATTTATAGTATTTAGTTAGTTTTAGTCTATATTTAGAATAGTATCTAAGCTTTTTGCCCTATATATAGATTTAAGTATAAACTTTACTTAATAATAATATTTATATTAATACTAGCTTATAACAAGTTAAAATAGTAATAATATTACCTATTATTATAGATAATTATACCCCTAGTTTTAATATTCAACTTAATAGTAGTATAAAACCTTATAGTAATAATTTATATAAAAAGAGCTTTATTAAAGTTAGAACTTAATATATATAGCTAAAAGCAACTATTAAGGTTATAGGGTTAAGACTCTTTCTAAACTTCTTAAAAATAGAATAGAATAGAGTATTAAGAACTAAGCATTCTATAATTTATTATTCTTCTATATCCTTCATAATAGATTTAAAATCCCCTTACAATTTATATAACTATTTATAAGAAGACAAATATAAGAAAGATATAGTAATATTCACTTATAACCCCTATGATTAAAACTATTAGTTGATTAAATTAGGCTTTAATAGAATTATCTTAAAAGCTATAATTAATAAGTAACCTATAGATATTTAAAAAATAATTATTGAATTATTCTATAAGTTGCTATATTAAACTAAAGAATTTAAAAATTAGATATTAATTTTATAATACTCTAATATTGATATCTTACTATAATACTAGTTATTAGACACTTTAGAATATTATAATAATGTAATTATAGGAGTTTTAAAAGTTATCAAATTATATTAGAGGTATCTATATCTATATAAATATTATTTATATATTGATAATGTTTTATTGATATATTAAGATTATTCACTCATAGAAGTAGGCTAAATCCTACTATACTTATATAGAGTATATGTGTTAGTTTACATTAATAATAAAGGACTTTTATATTAGTAATATAAAATCTTCTTTTAAAGATAGATAGGACTTAGTTTATAATAGGGATATTAAGGTTGTAGATATTAAGGTTATAATAAATATTTAAATAGAATACTTATAATTAGTAATAATTAAATATCTTAAGAAATTTAAATTATATATTGATAGCTATAAAAGTATAAAGATATAAGTTTGTTATAGAAAGAGTTATTAGTTATTTATTATTAAAAAGGTTGATATAGGGTAAATATATTAGCTACTATAGCTACAAGGATTTCAACCCTAGATTAACTAGGAGCTAGTTATAATAATTAGTAGGGGGGTAGGAAGGCTAACGTTATACTTCGGAAGGCAATATATCTACTAATAGTTATAGTAGAGAGCGAGCCATTAGCCCTTCTTATAAGTTTATAGTATTATAATAAATGATATTAAAATTAAGAGTATTATAAAATTATTATTTATTATTCCTATTTCTAAATATTCTCTAAATTTATACTTCTCTGAATATTTACTTATATATTAATAATATAAGAGGACTAATTAATAGTAGTTATTCAATAATATAAGAAGAATTAAATAGATATTAAAATATATCGCTATTTAGTTAAGTCTAGTTATTAAATATCTTAAAGGTTGAAAGGGGAAGACTCTTAATAACTAATAGTAGAGCCTAAGATATAAAGAAAAGAAATAAGTATAAGAAATAGTATAAGAAGCGATTACTATATATTAATTGAATAAAATAGACATTACTACCTACTTAATAAGTATAATAGCTATTATTTTTAAATCTACTCTCTATAGGATATTAAGAAGAAGTATTATTCTATATATTAATAATTATAGATAATGACAACTTATAGTATTTAGTTTTTATCCCTTATTACTTCTACTTACTATTAGTAGTATATTTATATAGCTATAATATAAAAGTATAGTTCAATATTGGATTAATAATTATATTAACTTTAATATTATTCCTAACTATAGCTAAGTGTATTAATATATATATATATATATCATTAAGTATATTACCAAGTATAATAATTAGATAGAAGTCTATTTCAAGAGATTGTTAAAAGTTTAAATTAAACAGTATATATAGAGTATTATTAGAAGAAGACTTCTACTTAGTAGTTATAATTTAATTAATAAATATATGTACTTCTAAAGTTATACCTGTTAAAGAAATACTTATAATTAGAATATAGTAAAATTATATTAACTATAGATGTTCTCCTAATCTATTACTTCCGACTATATCTTCTTTACTCAATCGTATTAATAAATCTAGAGAGATATAAAATAATTAGAATATAATAATTTCTATTAATAAGTATAAGAAAGTATACTAATAAATTAGGATAGAAATGTTAATTAGTATATTTTAGAAGGTTATATCTAAATAGTAAGGAGAATAAATTATACTTTCTAATGGAAATTCAAGTATTAATAATATATATATCTATTATTAAATATAAAGATAAAAAGAATAAGACTTCTATTTAAAAGACTTATAAAATACTTATTAAAGAACTTTTTAAAATTAAGAAGAGGTATATTTTTATATAATAAAAAGAAGAATATTATAACTACTTCAGAACTACTTTATTAATAGAAAGGTATATTTCTCTATAAATAAGGAGATTAAAAAGGAAAATCTAATAGAAATACTTAATAAGGATATACTAGCTTAGTTGATAGAAGAAAGTATTAAAGCTAAGTAGAAGTACTATTCTTATTAGAAATAAGAGGTTAAAAAGAACTTAATAAATATTAAATAACTCCTTAAAATTCAGAAAGTTTATACTTATTAAGAAATAATAGCCTTTTATACTAAAAAGCTTAAAAATAGAGATAATCCTAATATAAATAATACTATTAATATTATCTATTAGAAGTATATTGATATTAAACCTATAACTAGCTAAACTAAATACTTAGATAATTATACTTATATAAAACCCTATTATTAGGAATAGTTTTAATTAGAAGGAGTAGTAGTAAGTAGAATTATAGAGATTCTTAAGATTCTATATATATCTTACGAGAAACTACTAGATATTCCTAAAGTAATATATTATTCTTAGTTAACTTTATAAGAAAGTTAAAGTATTATTCAGTAAGATATACTAACTAAATAATAAATATATAAATAAGGATTATAATATCTTTAAAAATGAGATATAGATATTTATTACTAAATATACTAGTTATAATATTAAATAGAATTCTATAGGAAAGATATTTAATAATATATTAATTAGGTAAAGATGTAATATTATAAGATATTAATTATATTAATCTAAGATAACGTTTTAGTTATTTAAATAGTCATTATAATTAAGGATAAGTGTCAAATATGTATAATATATTATAACTATTATAGAGAATAGCAAAATATAAATTTTGAAATCTTTATTAAAGATTATAGCTATATTAGTATCATTAAAGTATTTATAGTGATAGTAATTAGAATTAACTTATTAAGATATATTTGTTGAAACTTTTGAGATTTATAAGAGAAGGTTAATAAAGAGGTATATAAAATTATATACTAAGTATATAATATAATTAATATTCTCTATAATATTATTAATAAAGTAAAGTTAATCATGAATAGGTTATCTAACTAGATTATAGAAATCTTTAGAAGTTAATAATAATAATTTAAATAAACGAGTAATTATATCATAAGTTATGATCAATTCCTAGTGAATTATATATATAAGCTAAAAGTATAACTAATACTTTGATTACTAATAGTTATATTAAGTTTTATATTAATTACATAATAGTATTACCTTAAGGCTATTCTATAAGAAATCTTGAAGTAGAAATATATATAGTAAATACTAAGTATATTTAAAACTAATAATAGAATACTAATTAATAAAATATATTACTAAAGAATATGAAGTTGTATTATTATATTTTGAAAAAGTATTTATTATTAGTATAGAATTAGTAATAGAGATTACTATACATTTTAATAGTATTATACTAAAGGAGATAACTATAGAGATATTATATAATAAAATATGTAAGATATTAATCAAAGATTTTATAATAATCTATTTTATAATTATAAGTAATAGAACTAGAATAATTAACCTTAGGAAGCTTCGAGAAATTCTTTAGAATTTTACTTATTATTATTCTATAATACTAATTAAATTAGAAATCCTTCTAATTTTAAAGTTCTTGAAAATTTTAGTAGAAAATATCTTCTTAAATATAAAACTAAGAAGACTATTTATAAGCGATATATAAGAACTAAAAGCCCTATAGAAGATTATATTTAATATCTAATTCAATAGAATTATCCTGGAAATAAATATAAGATTCTAAAATAAGTAAAATATTATTAGTTTTAGTATAACTTAACTATTTATACTTTTTAGAAACATTAACTTTAATATTATATTAATAGCTATCTTATTTCTTTTTAGTCTCTCCAATATAAATTAACTTTAAATCTAGTTCAATAATCTTAATAGCAAATTAAATAAAAAGAAGTATTATTATTTATTTAGTTACTTTTACTCTATACCTAGAATAATATCTAAGCTCCCCACACTATAGATAGATTTAACTATAGGTTTTACCTAATAATAGTATTTATACTAATACTAACTTACAACTAGTTAAAATAGTAATGAAATTACTTATTATTATAGATAATTATACCCCTAGTTTTAATATTTAACCCTATAGTAATAGAAAGCCTTATAATAACAATTTATATAAAAAAGGCCTGATTGAAACTAAAGCTTAATATATATAGCTAAAAGTAACTATTAAAATTATAAGGTTAAAAACCTTTTTAAACCTCTTAAAGATAAGATAGAATAGAATATTAAGAACTAGGTATTCTATAACCTATTATTCTTCTATATCTCTTATAATAAATTGAAAGCTTTCTTAAACTCTATATAACTATTTATAAGAAGAGAGATATAAGATAAATATAGTAATATTTACTTACAACTCTTATAATTAAA
The DNA here is from genome assembly GCA_000350065.2 of Colletotrichum orbiculare MAFF 240422. Taxonomy (NCBI): domain Eukaryota; kingdom Fungi; phylum Ascomycota; class Sordariomycetes; order Glomerellales; family Glomerellaceae; genus Colletotrichum; species Colletotrichum orbiculare. The sequence continues at coordinate 1,137,381 of AMCV02000027.1, read as the reverse complement.
ACTATTAATTTAATAGATTAAGCTTTAATCAAATCATCCTAAAAGCTATAATTAATAGATAGCTTATAGATATTTAACAAGAAATTATCTATCTATCCTACAAATTACTATATTAAACTAAAGAATTCAGAGACTAAATACTAAGTAGATAATATCCTAATGTTAATATATTACTATAATCCTAATTATTAGATACCTTACAATATTATAATAATATAATTATAAAGGTTTTAAAAACCTTTAAATAGTATTATGAATATCTATATCTATATGAGTATTATTAATATATTAACTATATTTAATATATTAAGATTATTTACTAATAAGAGTAAGCTAAGTTCTATTATACTTATATAGAGATTATAAGTTAACTTATATTTATAGTAGAAAGCTTTTATATTAGTAGTATAAAGTCTTATCTTAGATGTAAGTAGGGTTTAGTTTAGGAGATATTAAGGTTATAGATATTGAAGTTATAATAAATATTTAAATAGAATACTTATAGTTAGTAGTAATTAAATATCTCAAGATATTTGAATTATATATAATTATAAAAGTATAAAAGCGTGAGGTTATTATAGAAAGAGTTATTAGTTATTTATTATTAATAAAAAGATTAATATATAGTAAGTACATTAGCTGTTATAACTATAACGAGTTTAGCCTCAGATTAACTAGGGGCTAGCTATAATAGTTAGCGGGGGGCAGGAAAGCTGAAATCATACTTCAGGAGGCAATATATCTACTAATAATCACAGTGGAGAGCGAGCCATTAGCCCCTCCCATATTATTATTTATAAAAAGATATAATAAATTTTTATAATTCTCAATCTAAGAGGATTTTTATAATAAAACTATTAGTTTCTTTATAGAGATAGAAATAAAGTAATTTTATAAGACATTTAACTATCTTAATATTTAAAAATCAAATAATATCTTTGAATAGAATAAATTAAATTATAACTATTAATACGATTGAAGTAATTATAAAAGACTATTATTAATCTTAAATAAATAGTAAGATATTATATTAATTTAAATTTAATTTTAAAGATAATTATAAGTTTAATATAGAGATTATGATTAGTATTATATATCTTAATCGTAATAAGTTTATACTATATATAGTTAATATATTAATAGTATTCATAGTCATAAGGTTTATAAGAAGTATATTTATAGAGAATATATAGTATATATGAAAAGTATATTAGATTGATTTATACTAAAATCTCCTAAATAGAATTATTATTGATATAAAATATAGCTTTACTATTAAAGGCTTTAAAAAAGAAGTTAGTAATATGAGTAATAAGATAAAGATTATATTAATTAAAATCATAATAATATTAATAAGGGCTAAATAATACTATACCCCCTTATAGAAAGCTTATAAGATTATCTAAAATGAAGTATTAGAAATATTAAGAGAGGAAGTATTCTAAAGTATAGTTAAAGTAGTTAATAATATTAGTAATCCTAATAGTTTTATATTAACCCTATTTATTTTTAGAATATATTTATATTTCAATATATTATTACTACTATTTTTAGATATTATAAGATATATAATAATTATCTATAAAATAATAGAAGAAATATATAAGATTTTTATATAATACTAAATATTGAATACTTTGAATATATTTAATAGTTTTTCTATAATATCTATCTACTAGCCTTTATTATAATTAGATATATATATCTATTAGGAGTATTGAGATTAAATTAAACCCTTTAAATCTAACTTAATTAATAAGGAAATATATATTATGAAGATAAAAAAGAGGTTTAATATTTTCTAAAGAATAATAGTTAATTTATATTACTAATTCTTAGTTAAAGAAAGTAATAAGAATCTTTATAATAATAAGGTTAAAAGAGAAGGTTTACTTAAAAAGATAATTATAGTAAAAATATTTCAAGAAAGACTAAAGTCATAAATATAATAACATAAGAATAATATTTTTATTATAAAAGTAACTTCTCTCATACTATATATTATAATATCTACCTTATAAGAAAAAGTAGAAATACTAACTAAGACCATTAATCTCTATTAATATAGCTTTATTATAATACTAAGTAAGCTTTTTAAAGAATTATATACTAAGGAATAAGAAATCCTATTAATAAAAGAACTATTATACTTGAAGTATTTTAACATCTAAAAATATATATAAATGAAAATCTTTAACCTTAAGTTTATTAATAAAGTTAATTTAGTTACTTTTGCTCTATACCTAGAATAGTATCTAAGCTCTTCACCCTATATATAGATTTAACGATAAATATTACCTAATAATAGTATTTATACTAATACTAACTTATAACTAATTAGAATAATAATAGAATTACTTATTATTATAGATAATTATACTTCTAATTCTAATATTTAACTCTATAGTAGTAAAAGACTTCATAGTAATAATTAAGGAGAGTTTTATTAAAACTAGGGTTTAATATATATAGATAAAAGTAACTACTAAGGTTATAGGGTTAAGAACTCTTTTAAACTACTTAGAGATAAGATAAAATAGAATATATATAAAAGCTAGGTATTTTATAATTTATTATTCTTCTATATCTTTTATAATAAATTTGAAATCCTTTTCAAATCTATATAGCTACTTATAAGAAGAGAAATATAAAATAAGTATAATAATATTTACTTATAACCCCTATAATTAAAACTATTAATTTATTAGATTAAGTTTTAATAGAATTATTCTAAAAACTATAATTAATAAGTAGACTATAGATATTCAAAAAATAATTGTCTAGCTATCCTATAAGCTATTATATTAAGCTAGAAATTTCAGAGATTAAGTATTAATTAGATAATACCTTAATATTATATACTACTATAATACTAGTTACTAGATATTGTAAAGTATTATAATAATATAATTATAAGGGTTACAAAAGCTATTAAGTTATATTAAGAGTATTTATATCTATATAAGTATTATTCATATATTAAGTATATTTAATTAATATATCAAAACTATTCACTAATAAGAACAAGCTAAGTCTTAATATACTTATATAGAAGTTATAAGTTAACTTATATTAGTAATAGAGAACCTTTATATTAGTAGTATAAAGTTTTATTTTAATAGTAGGTCAGGTTTAGTAGGGATATTAAAGTCGTAGATATTAAGGTTATAATAAATATTCAAACAGAATACCTATAATTAGTAGTAATTAAATATCTCGAGATATTTAAATTGTATATAGCTATAAAAGTATAAAGGCATAAGGTTATTATAGAAGGAGTTATTAGTTATTTATTATCTATAAAAAAGTTGATATAAGATAAGTATACTCGCTACTATAGCTATAAGGGGTTTAGCTTTAAATTAACTAGGGGCTAGCTATAGTAGTTAGTAAGGGGGTGGGAAAACTAAAGTTATACTTCAGGAGGCAACATTTCTACTAATAATCGTAGTAGAGAGCAAGCTATTAGCCCCTCCTATTAATAAAGTTAAAAGTATTAATAATAGATTATATGAAGAATTATAATTAGTTATTTAGAGATTTAAGAATTAGAAAAAGACTGATATTTTTATATAGTTATTAGTAATATAATAAATTAACTATTACTTCATACTAATACAAGTATAATTTATATTCTAATATTTCTATAGAAGTCTATCTCTATAATATTACTTAAGTATATATATAAATAGAAATATTACTAAATTACTTTATCTTAATAAAACTACCTATAAGTTTATAAAAAGTATATTTAGAAAGTATTACTATTATTATTATCTAGTTATTATATAGTTTTATTGAATTAGATAGATATTAATATATAATATATTCTAACTTTTATAAAGAGAAGCTAAAGATAGAAATCCTATTATATAATTTATGTCTTATAATTCTTAGGATAGATAACTTATATTTTAGTATTCTCAATATAGAGATAGATAGAAAGTTTAACTTCTACTTATTTAAATTTAATAACAATAAAAAAGAAGAGTTTAAATAAGTAGGATTTATAATAGAATTGAAGTTAATATTTATAAATAATAAGCTTTTTATCTTGAATAGAGATATAATAATCTAGAAAACTAATAGTAATATAATTTCGATTTAAAAAGGTTAAAAGAAAAGAATTAGACTTATTAATTATACTTCTAATAAAGTAAAATTAGTATATATTAAATAATAAGTATAAGGGGTATATATAGCTTTTATATACTAACTAGAAGTATACTTCAATCTTTCTATTATAACTTAATACTAAGACTTAATAAAAGAAGATATTAAGAGTTTTACTAAGTATTTTATATAGTAGATAAGTAATTTAGGTTAAAGTTTAATATTTATTCCTATTAATATTATGGAGATAAAGTTCTATATTTTTACTAATAGGTCTTTTATTAATAATGAAAATATAACATTTTAATTAGAATTTATTATTATCCTAAGGATAGAAGGAAATAACAAGGACAATAATACTTTGAAACTTAAAGGTAATATTTTCTACTTCTCTTCTATTAAATTAAAAAGAACTATATAAAATATATTAACTTCTTAGGTTGATATTATAATTATAAGAATTAATATAGAATACTCAACCTCTATTATTCTTAAGTAAATAATGGAAGATCTAAAGATACTAGTAATATTAAAATAATTTATACTAGTTCTTACTCCTTCTCTGAATACTATATTAAATTAAATATTACTAAAGGGAAGTACTTTATAATTAATATTATATTATTCTAATTATTATATAAATAAAGAAGAATCCTCGAAATCTATTAAGCTAACAGTAAAAATAACCTTATAAATAGTATAATTAAAAAATCTAATAATTAAACCTTTAAAAGGTTTATAATAATAAATAAACAAATAATATAAAGAGAAGGATAGGTTATAAGGATTATTAGTAATAATGAGAAGAAGAGATAAAAACAAAAGGAGAATATATAAGATATTAAGAAAAAGGTAATATAAAGAGAGAAAGGTATATTATAATAAGAACTTAAGATATCTAATATAATATTAAATAAAAAGTATATTTTATAGAGAAATAATATTTATAGTATTTTTATAA
>AMCV02000027.1:1091203-1103035 GCA_000350065.2 Colletotrichum orbiculare MAFF 240422 | reverse complement strand
CTATAAATCTCTAATATTAGAAGAATCTAATAAGGCTTAATAAAATTTATTATATTTACTAAATATATTCTAATAAATAATAATTAAAAGTATATAATTAAATCTATCAAGAAATACTATAGGGAATATTTTAATTTAATTAGAATAAAAACTTTAATATAATATTACTACTTAAGTTTTATAAAAACCTCTTTAAAGTATTAATATATAATTCAAAGTCTTCTAACTAGAATTTTAAAATAAGGAGAATCTGAAATATTTAAGTAATTATTCTTATAATCTTTTATTCTATATAAATTTTAAATATAGTATTTTATAATTACTTCTTTTATTATAATAAGCCTTCTTAATTTGTAGTATAGTAATAATAGAAGAATTAACTACTAATTAGTATTGATTTATCTAGAGAGTAATAAATACTATATATAATCTTACTATTTAAGTATAAAGTAGTATTCTAGTTATTTATTATTATTATTCCTATATTATATAATATAAAGTATTATATAAAACTTTAGATCTATAGTATAGTAACTACTTACTAATTACTATGCGATTAGCTATAGCTAGTGCTAAGTACCTAGTACTTATTACTAGTAAGATATAGAGGGTATATTACTATATATATAGTAATATGTATAGTTACTATATACCTTACGGTATAGCGCAACCGATAATATAATTAGGAGGTAAAATCTAATATATATTATATAGAACTAAATATAGCTATATACGCTATATAAGGCTCTATTCAAGCAGTTTAATTAGGGTGAGGCCTATGGAGATGGCGCTGGCGCCCGAGGTTTAGCTGGTACAAACTCTGCCTCTCGAGCGCGTTATTCCTGACAGTAAGTCTGCCTAGCTATGCGGTAGGTGACTGCTTAACTCGCTAGTACCTACTTTACCTACCTGCCTACTCGCCTTCCTTGGTCTCCGCTTCCACCTTTTGACACTCGGGAGAACCGGCCTTGGTCTCAGCCTTCTTTATACTTGACGCCTACTGGCTGCCTGGTTTGTTCACCGACACGTCTGCTGTTCTTCGAACGATAAGACAGCCAACCCACTCCAGGTGAGGGTGGGAGAGGCAATCCTTCCGCCCGTCAACCCGGCTGCCCCTCCATCAGCTACCTGGACGGCCATTGCCCCCAGACCTCTTCAACCTCGAATCGTTCGCAATCTCCCACATGCAACTACCTTAGACGTGCACGGCATCCCATTTACGATCATCCGTACTTGCGAAGGCATCATATTTTCTCTCGACGAACAAAAAGAACGGTGCGAACCGATCCCTGTTGCTCCCGACCGCCGTATTTACGAAGACCCTGTGCACCATCGCTTCGAGGTCGCTCTCCTTTTACAATCATACTCAAACAGCGTCTGTCTCGCAGCATCATGGCCGACGTGGACATGACGGACGCCCCGGGCACCGCCGTTGTGAAGAAGGCTGCCGACAATGAGGTCAAGACCGGCGACGGAAAGAAGCGCTTCGAGGTCAAGAAGGTGAGCAAGCTGGTCGGGAACGTCTTGCCTTGCATCAGCTAACGAGTCCATTCCGCAGTGGAATGCCGTCGCTCTATGGGCCTGGGACATCGTCGTCGATAATTGCGCCATCTGCAGAAACCACATCATGGACCTCTGTAAGTCGGGCGAGCTTACGCTCAACCACATGTATCACTGGTAGGTGTAGCTACATATGGCGACTGACTATTGAAAGGCATCGAATGCCAAGCAAACCAAGCATCAGCTACTAGCGAAGAGTGCACTGTCGCCTGGGGTATCTGCAATGTAGGTCGACTCCGCGACTTCCTGCAACATAATATGCTCACAGCTTTTACTTAGCATGCTTTCCACTTCCACTGCATTTCGCGTTGGCTTAAGGCCCGGCAGGTTTGCCCTTTGGACAACCGCGACTGGGAGTTCCAGAAGTACGGTCGTTGAGACGATGTGGGTTCCGAAAAGGATATCGCGGATGAGGGGTCTTGGGACTGCTCGGCGAGGCTACGTCAGCACCCAGTGTGCTGAGTGAATACCGCTTCACGAGCTCGGTGCTGACGATGGGCTCGAGAGACAACATCAACAACGCCGGCCCAGTAGCCTATATTGAACTGATCAAGGCTTGCTTTCAAGACACCCACTATCCTGATTTATCTATTGTAGTCATGTTGTGTGGCCCGTTTCCAGGCTGCAGCCACTCAACGGGATGCCCCTTGTAGAACGGCCAGGGGGGCACGACGAGGAGAAAGGTGACGACGGTTCCAATCAAGCCGACGTGTACAGCCAACTTGATGTCCTGCAAAAAGTACCCAATGACGAAGGCGAGGGCCTGACAGATGACTCGCGGGTTAGCAAACATGTAATCAACGGTGAGCGGGCCGATTCGTCGTCACCTACTCCAGAAGCCGATAGTACAATGGTAGCCAGTAAGTCAGCCAGCTTCTGTCCTTGAAAATCCTAAGAGAACCAAAGTCAATAAACACAGCAGGGCAACATAATGTTTGTGTGGTGACGAGAACATAAAAAACGGCGTCAAGTACGCACTATTTGGCCCTCGGCCACATCGCGGACATGGTCGAGTAATTGGTCGGCCATCGCTTGCTGGGTAGGTATGAGAGCTCGAGTAACGTGTATGGCAGTTGTGTTATGAAGGAAAATGCGCACGCAGCCAGATTGCCAAGTTATACTATTGTATCGGGCCGTGGAAGTGTATCCGGACTGTTGCCACGGTCGTCTGAAGACGAACAAAGGTGACCCCCAGGACATACAGGGAACGGCTGTGCCACTTGCCTTGCAATGCTGAGGTATCCATGCACGGACCACCACTAGCTCTCCTCCCAGTGCGACCGACTTAGGTACTGTCTAATCAACTTACCTATACGGAGGTGCCTTAGGAAAGTCTGGCCGCATCTGCTTAGGAAATGACTAGAGATAGAATAACCTATATATATTCTTATAAGAAAAGTAACTTTTACTTAATTCTATAAGGAATTCATAGGGTAATTCTAATAAAGTTATTCTATTAGAATTATATTCTAAGTACTAATAGTATTTATTAAGTAATACCTAGTATTTATCTTAGTAAAAATTTAGTTATTCTTTCTAGAAGTATTCTTATATTTATATAGACATTATAAAGATTAGCATCTTATTATAATATATAGCTATAATATTGGTAGAAATATATAGAGTATATATTCCTTCTAGTAAAATAGATATAAATAAGAGATATATATTGCTACTTTGAAATAATAGCTATTCTGCTAATTCTAGTAGTACTTCTATAAATTATATTAAAGATAGGCAAATTAGTAACATGCTAACCTCTATAATCCCTATATAGGCATACTTTAGGATAAATAATTTCTAGTATTATAATAAAGAGACTTTATTATATTTAATTAGGGAGTAAAATCCAGTATATCATATATAGCGAAACGTAGCTATATACGCCGCATAAGGCTTTATTCTAAGTAGTTCAAGTAGGGCGAGGCTTATAGAAATAGTATTAGCGTCTAAGGTTTTATTAGTATAAACCATACTTCTTCAGTATATTATTATTAGTATTTCTATCGGTTATACTACACTGGAAGGAATAAACTTGATATATATCCTATAATGTAAATAGCGGTGTATCTTCTATATCTTACTATTAATATATACTAAATATTGACTATTAACTATAGTTAAAATATATAGTAATTAGAAAGTAATTATTATATCATAAACTTAAAGTTTTATTTAATATTATATAATATATAGTATATGATATAAATAGTAGTAATATATATTTAGCATATTCATTTACTCTCACATAGTAAAGTTATATACAATATACATTGGTTTCTAGGTAGATTAATACTGATTAGTAATTAAGTTCATTATTATTATTTGATTATATATTAGTAAGGCTTACTATAATAGAAAATATGATTATCAATACTCTACTTAACATCTTTATCAAGTACAAGATCGTGAGGTTAATTACTTCTGTATATTTCAATAAGAATTAATTCTATAGACTATTTTCTAATTCTTTCAAAAAGATTACTATTAAGAAGATATTGTAAATAAGAATTATTGTCTAAATATATTACATTGTAATAATTAAACTAAAGGTGTTTTTATATGATTATTGATTTAATTAATTATGTATTCTAAGATCTATTAATTAGAAGATGTATAGTAAATATAATGATATTGCTTGAAATACTATTGGAATTCTATAGTATTAAGAATGATAACATTTTTAGTTCTTCAATTTTAAGAGACTTATTTAGTTTTGTAGAAGGGTTTTCTTCTATTTTCTTTTACATAAGTCTAGTCTTTACAATAATATTACTTTTCTCTAGAGCTTTCTTAACTTAATTAAAAAACTTGAACTAATTCCTATTAGTAAGTAATCTACTCTAATTATATTTATTCTTTATAATTAACTTACTTATTAGTAGTTTGATTTGGATAAAAACATACTATTATATAGATCTCATATTATTTATATAAGTCTAAAATATTAATTATATTAATCTTGTAAATAAGAGTATTTCTAGCGTCTTTATTCATTTGTTATTTGAATTGTATTTTATACTTACATAAAGCTTTATAATCTGAAGCTCCTTAAAGAAATAGAAGTTAATTCTAATAGTAGTTTTTAATTATCTAGTAATCTATTTTAAGAATACGTATGGTACTATGTCTACCATATGCTTATACTTACTTATATAAAGACAAACTAGTTTCTTTGTGTGTATTTAAGCGCTGTATCCTAATTTCAATAGATGATAATTTTTAATACTTTATATTCAGAGAATATATCATTTTAATATATCTATTATAATTTTAAGCGTTGAAATATTTAATTTATTATCTAATTACCTTTAACTAATAAACAAAAGGAAATTCCTTTCAGTTTATTATATTCATCCGTTTATATACTACTTAAAAGTAGTGTATTTAATCATGAGTAGTCTGAATTAAATAGTTAAGCTATCTAATAATTCTAACTTATATTCTTAATAGATTATATTCCAATTTTATAAGATTAATTCAAGTTTCCAGAAGTATTTTTATGAAGATATTCAATTGGATCTTGATATTGCAAAACTAATTAATTTACTCAATTTTAAGAAATAGCTTATGTGGGAGAATAATATTTGGTAAATAGTTAATAATATAAAGTTATTTACTCTTAAGACTAAGGGCGTTATGAAATATTATATAATATATCTCAAGCTTTAAATATTTTAGAAGTCTAATTATAGAGAAATAAAAGGACATTATTATATAATATAACTATAAGTTAATATGACTATTAGTAATAAAATATGAACTTTTATATAAATAGAAATTCTTAATAATAATAGTATTTTTCTATAGATATTTCTAAAGATCTTAATATCTTAATATATTTAGAGGAATTAAACTAATTAATAATAAGCCAACATAAAATGTAATAGACCCCGAGAAATACTGGTTAGAATATGCCTTTTTTTATATAGCATAATAAATAATATATTATCTATTTCTAAAGGATTATATGTTCAATTCCTAAAGTCTAGAGAATTTCTATTATTCAAAAGTAAACTTAAATATTCATATCAATTATACTAAACTATAAAATCATAGTAAATATATATATATTGTTGTATATATAATAATATATTCTCTATATCTAACTAGTAATATACATTAAATGTATATTATTCTTAAATATTAATAACATAATGATATAAAGGTTGATTATTCTTTTATTTCTATTGAAAGTCTACTTAGATTTCTAAAGTATATTTCTCAAGAAGTTTCTAAGAAATGTTATATAATCCTAGAGAAATCTTATAAGAGATCCTATTAGTTTTGAATAAAGAATCGTTATTATAAACTCAAGCCTTAAGGCTTAAATAAAGTATTACTATTAAGACTCTATACTACTACTACCCCTATAGTCTAGTGAGGGATTTTCACGTTAAGTATAAATTCTTTAATTGTGTTATAATTCTTTGAAAGTATTACTAAAATATCTCCTATAAATAGTCTTTAATGATAATAGACCTCTTATCTAAGTCTGGTTAAATAACAAATACTGTATTATATAGAAATAATAGAAAATAATAGGATATAATAATAAATACCAATACTCCAAAGCCGTTAATAAGAATTCTAATAGATTAATAGTAAACTGATTTAACAGAAGATAAAAGGTTAGTATCTTCTATATAGTATGGAAGCTTTAGTATAATTAGAATATTGATATACTTTCTAAATATCTTATTAAGTATTATAAGAATCTCTATTACAATACTTTAGCTCTTAAAAGTATCTACTACTTCTATTAGGAATCTCAATAGATGTTTGCTTAATTCTTTATAAAATTTGAATTTACTATAAGATTAATAAGTAACTACTTCTTAATAGAAAATATTTAATAGAACTACTTTCAATAAATCTTTCCCTTTTAAATTCAGATGATTACTATTAGTTATAGTATTAATTAAGTAGACTGCTATATTATAATTTAATATTAATACATAATTATAATAAGTCTTGAGACTTTTAATATAGAATTATAAAGCAATAGCTAGCTATAACTTCTTTTCTAATTAGAATTAGTAGTCAATTAGAAAAGAAATATATAGATAATAAATATAGAGACTACTTAAGCTATCTTAATATTAGTATAATACTACTATGATACTACTATCTTTTATTATTAGAAGCTAAATAGATAAATACCTATGGAGTCTTATATATTTAGCTCCCCACCTAATAAGTAGCTTTATATAATACTTAGTAAATAATCTCTATTATAAGGAAACATCTAGTTCCATATTATAACTTATATCTATCTCTATAAGTAAATATAGTTAAAAAGACCTCGTAGTATAATTACTAGTTTAGACTTAATTCTAACCTAGAAGCTAATATAAGTTTTATAATAATTAGAAGATTATAGCTTGATATACTAGTAGTAGCTTCGAAGTATTAAGCTTCCTATAGTAGTACTTATAATATTAACTTACATTAGGATACTACGAGTATACCTTAATAATACTTACTATAGATATAAAAGAGAGTGACGGATTATAATAATATTACTACTAATAATAATCATAACAAGAATTACTTATAAACTACTTCTAGCTATTATTATTATACTTAACCCCTATAACTTCGATATAAGTATTAACCTTATAAAAACTATTGATAACAATAAGAACTATAACTACTTTTATAAAAGCTTAAAGGAGCTAGTTTTATATAAAAGCGGTTTTGCTACTTTCTCTAGTCTTTTTAAAATGACTATATGTAATAAAGTTAAAGAGGCTACCTATAAGAAGCCTCAGGCGCTATATAGAAAGTATATAGGATAGGAGAATAGCTTGTATTATTACTATAGAAATACAAAATATATAGGATATTTAAACCTTTGAAATATTACTTTAAAGTATAGCGTATAACCTAGCTTTATAACTTATATAGTTATATATATTTTATTTTATAACCTTTTAGGTGTTGGATATACTTAATAGTTAGAAGAGGCTATTCCTAATACTTTCTAAATATAAAAGTATTTAAAATGTTAAAAGTATTTACAATATTCAAAGATATTCCAAGGTAAAAGCAATAGAGCTTTTAAGCCTAAGTGAAAGTAATAAGGCTTTTAAGTTTTCAAATATAGTTATCTAGTGTAAGTAATAATCCTAAACAGCTTCTACTATTTGAAAGCAGCTTCTCTTACTTTGTTTTAAACATTCTTATAAAAGATAAAGGGATCTTGAATGTAGTTTTAGAAGTATTTCTAGTATATTATAGAATACTACTATTTTCTTGTTTGCTTTGGGGATATATAGCTACTTAAGATTGATATATAGTAGGCTTAAGAGTATGTTTATTAAGAGTATATTATACAAAATATAGCTATTAAGCTAAATGAGATTATAAGATTCATCTATTTTAGATTATTCCTTATTTATTATAACTCTTATACCTTATATATTCTATACTATCAGTAGTATAGAAGTACTGTTTTAAGTATTTAATCCTAATAAGAGCTAAAGTTTAATTATTAAGTGATATATGTTTTAAATATATAAAGTCTATTCTCATAATAATTTAGAAAGTATATATTTGAGTAGTAATTAGTTATTAAAGTACTACTTATTGCTGAAGTTAATATTAAAAGTTAAACCCTTCACTCTTTCTAAACTATTAGGAATAACTGTCTTTTTAATGGATTCTTACTATTGAAATATATAGCCTAAGTAGTATTTTTGAAATATTGACTTCGCTCTATACCTAATTAAACTAAGGTACTATATATAGACTATTAAGCCTTTTCTATTCTCCTAGATATATTAAATAATTTAATATATCTAAAGAGTAATATTTGGATTCTTAATTACTACCAGCTAAGTCTATTATAGTTAAAGGAACATTATTTCAAAAGCAGCTGATCTAAGTATAGGTAAGATAGAAAGTAAAACTAGAGTAAAGTTAAAAGAGGGAGGAAAAGTAATTAGTTTAATATTAAAGCGAAAGTAAAGGTAAAAGTGTTGTAGGGATATCTTTAAGAAGTTAATCATTTGTAATATTAAAAAGAATATATAAGAGTACCTAGAGATAAGTATATGTAAATTAGAAGGATTGTAAAAAAGGTTTTTATATATATAAGCTATATTTAGATTTCGGTAAAAAAGAGTTACTAAAGTTCTAATAGATTATTTGAATAGTAAAAGAAAGATTTATTAGTTTGTCTAGAAAGTAATACATACTATACATGATCTTACCATATAAGTATAAAGTAGTATTCTAATTATTCGTTATTATGATTATAATACAATATAATATATAGTACTATATAAGACTCTAGATCTATAATATAGCAATTACTTACTAATAACTATATATTTAGCTATAGATACTACTAGATACTTAGTGATTATTACTAGTAAAGTATAAGAAATATACCACTATATATATATAGTAATATATATATAGTTACTATATACTTTATAGTATAGTATAACCAATCCTAGTAACTTCTTCTTTTTACTATATACTTTAGTACTTATCTATTTATATGAAAATTAATACTTTTAGTAATCTATACTTTTTTATTATAATAATATTCTAATACTAATTTAACTATTCTACTTAGATTACTCATCTCTCTATTCAAATAACTATATAGTTTAAATTAATAAAGCTCTTAAAAGTATAGTTTAATATATCTTTCATAAACCTATGAATGATATCATTCTCTCTATTGATCTACTATAGTTGATAGAACATATAATACTTATATTATCACTCTAATAATATAATATTAATTATAATATATTTCTCCTTAGTTGTTCTAAGATCCAGGAAATAATTATAGAATAGATATAAGTTAAGATATATAATAATTAACATTTAAAACAGTTTCTCATATTAGAAGGTCTTCTTAAATAGTATAGCTATAATATAAATAAAGTCTATACTAATTACTATAATATAAATCTTTAGAATAAATATATTCCCGCTTAATATAGTAGTTTAATATCTAGCTAGCCTTTACTATTTCATAGTAAGGATAGTAAGTTTAAGTCTTATAGTAAGTAAGTATAACTAGTAATTACAGCCCTTCTAGTTATAAAAATTGAATATAGTAATTACTACTAACTATTAGCTCTTACCTATAGTTATTAATAGCTAGTAACTATTAATAGCTAGTAATAAGTACTAATAGCTAGTAAGTATCTGTAAGGATATATTAATAGGACTATGTAGTACGCCCGGCAACTAGCTAGCTATAACTACTAAGGTACTAGAAAGAGTTTTTAGTTAAAGGATTATAACTTAGATCTTTTAAGTAATAATCTATATAGTAATATAGATCCTACTTATATATCTAAACTTTTCCTAGTTAAAGCCTTTAGCTATACTCTTATAATTCTATTACTTCTACTTAATTTTTTAAGTAACTAGTATAAATAAGGATATTAAGTAGTAACTATTTTTATAGAGAATAGCCACCTTATAGGCGCGGACTTAATATAAGCCTTAATAAACTTCAATAATTAATATTTAGCTTAATAGAAATACATAATAAGACTACTAGTATTATACTATACTATTACTAGGAATTAGGTAAGTAAAGTAATAATAATGATAGGATAGTAACTTTAGGAGAAAATACCCCTAAAGAGAGATACTTCCTATATACTACTTAAGATAAGTTAAAGCTTAGTATTAATATAAGCCTTCGCTAATAATATGCTGAGGAGGTTAAAAATGGATACTAATTAGATAACTTTATATAGGATATATCTTAAGGAAGGGAATACCTCCTTTTTGATATAGGAAGAAGAAGTAGAATAATTTCTATTATACTTCCTAGGTCTAAGTAGTTACTAGGTCCTTAGTAATTAATACCTAGATTTAATAAGTAATCCTAAGTATTATTATAGCTATTATTCCTATTTAGATTAGACCTAGTAGGTATTATAAGTAAAGTATTTAAAACTATATAATTCTAAATAGTAATATACTAAGAATAGATATAGAAGTAATAAGAAGTTTATAAAGAGTAGATTATAGCTTTTATTTAATAACTAGTTAAGTAATTAGTAGTATCTAGACTACTTAAGAACTAGGAAAAATTACTTTTATATAACTATAGAATAATAAGAGAAGAATTTATAATTAAATAAGTTAATAACTAGATTATAGCTATTAAGAATAACTACTAAATCTAACTAAATAGTATAATTAATTAGTAGATCTAATAAATATTTATAAAACTAGTATTTTAACTTTAGATAGAATAGAAAAATTATAAAATTAGTTTAAAAGATAACTTTATTTAAACTAATTTTATTATATTTATTTACTAATAGTATATTAACCTAGAAATATAAGAAAAGTTATATAAATAGAAACTTAAAGAAATATAATAAGGAGAGTATTAATTACCTATATAGTATTATACTAAGTAGTTAGTATTATACTAGAACCTAAGTATACTTAGATTTAAGTAGAGTAAGGGAGAAGTTTTTATCTATTTCTACTAATTATACCTAAATTTAAAAAAAGAAATAGAGAAACTTAAGGTTTTAATTTTAAAGGCTAGAGATATTATAATAAAGGTTAAGAGATTGTCAGAATTCTAATAGTATTATACTAGTAAACTAATATAAAATAGGAGATATAAATATCTATATATAAACCTATAGCCTTTCTAACTACCCCTACCTTTATAAATAGTAAGATAAATAAGGCTATTAACTCTATTAATACTAAATAGTTAGTAATAAGATATTAATAGGTTAGGTAATATTATACCTACCCTAAGCTAGAAAACCATATATATATCAACTATACTATAAATTATAAAGGCTTATTTTTCATATAATAAGACTAAGTATAAAGCTGTAAACTATAAGAGTAAGATAAGTATAAATAGGATACTAATAACTATTTAAAGGTAGAATACTATAGGGTTTTATATTTTAATATAAGTTGTTAATACTAGCCCCTATATTAAAGAGATCTAGAAAAATAAGTAGGCATAGAGATAGAACTAATAGTCCCTATACTAATTAAAGAATTAGTCCTTATAGAAAAAATAATTAAAAGCTTAGTAATTATTCTCTAAAATACTAAAGAGAGGGAAGTAATAGTAGATATAGATTTATATTTATAAGTTAACCTTATTAGTAAGTAGCTAGTTATATTATTAGGATTAATTCTAACTAAAATAATTATACTTATTTTAGAAGGATTTAATAGTTTAGTATTAGAACTAAAGAAATTATACTAATTAATATTCTTTTTTATAAATTTAAATAATTACTTATA
>AMCV02000027.1:1073579-1091119 GCA_000350065.2 Colletotrichum orbiculare MAFF 240422 | reverse complement strand
CTATTTACTAGTACTTACTAACTAGAAGGATATATAGACTTCTTATTAAAATAATATTCTATAAACTAGGAGGGTATTATAATAGATATCTAGATAAATACTTAGTATTATAAGTATATATCTATTATTAAGCTAGAAGTATTTATATAAGAAATCGTTAAGAATAATAAGATAGCTTATATACTATATATTAGTAGGATAAGAGAAGATCTTAAGGTTTATATAGAAATACTTAGGGAAAGGGATAAAGTTATTATAACTATAGATATCCCTAAGGAGCTTATAAATAAGTAGGGAGTATTTAATAAGGTTATAGTAAAATCTATCTTAGTTTTTAAAAATACTAAGTATATTATTAAATTAAAGCTAAATAAAAAACTACTTTATAAGCTTATATATCTATTAAATAAATAGTAATTAGAAAGGTTAAAAGTATATATCACTAAAAACCTAGTAAATAGATATATATAGCTATTTATAAGTAAAATAGGTATACTAATCTTTTTTATTTTAAAAAAAGATAGCTCTTTATATCTCTATATCAACTATAAGGGCTTTAATAAAATTATAATTAAGAACTATTACTTACTACTACTAATTAGTAAGCTCCTAGATAAATTCTAAAAAGTAATATGGATTTTAAAAATCAATTTTAAAAATACCTATTATTATATTAAGATTAAATTAGAGGATTATTAGAAAATAGTATTTAGGATATAATATAATTACTATAAATATATAGTAATACTGTTTAGTCTTACTAATATACTAGTAACTTTCTAGGTATATATTAACTATATATTTACTAGCTTAATTAATATATACTATATAGTATATATAGATAACATTATAGTATATATAATAAGTACTAGAAAGAATTATACTAAAGTATTATTATAGGTATTTATTAAACTATATAAAATATATCTTTTTATTAAGTTTTCTAAGTGTGAATTCTATATAGAAAAAATAAGTTTTCTAAGTTATATAATTACTTAGGAGGGAGTAAAAATAGACCTAGTAAAAATCTAAGCTATTACTAAGTAGAAACCACTAGAAATATTTAAGGAACTTTAGGTATTCTTAGGTTTCTATAATTTCTACTATAAGTTTATTACTAATTATTTAGGAGTAATAATACTACTTATAGTATTTTTAAGGGAAGAATAGAGAAGAAGGTTTTCTTATAGCTAGAAAGTATAAAATTTGTATTCTTAGTATTATAAAATACTTTCTATTTAGTAACCGTTTTCTAGTATTAGGACCTTATTAGGGATACTAGGGTAGAAATAGATATATTATAGTAAGTAATCTTAAGTATCCTATTATAAAAAATAGAAGGATAATAGCAACTAGTTATTTATTATTCTAAGAAGTTTAGTAAAGTAGAATAGAGGTAGGGAATAGGTTAATAGGAGCTACTAATTATTATTAAGAGCTTTAACTATTAAAAGTATTACTTAATAGGATTCTTAAAAAAGTTTATAGTTTTAATAGATTATTAAGCTTTAATAAGTATTATTATAGCATTAATATAAGACTTTTAGGGAAAGCTCGCCTACTAGATTTATAAACTCTTAGTATTTAACTTTAATCTAAAATACTAACCTAAAACTACTAACCTAGTAGATAGATTATTTAGATAGCTAGATTATATAAAAAGGGAAGTAGAATATTATAATATACTACTAACTTTTATAAATAAGCTATAACTTACTAAATTATTATTAGTAGATATTTATTAGAAAGTTATTAAAGTTAAGAGAAGTTTAGAATTAGTAAAAGTTTTTATTTAGATAATATAGATATAGGAAAGGTATTTTAGTATAAGAATTAGACCTAGAAGTAGAAGATACTTAACTTCTTAAGAATACTACTTTAGTAGGAATACTAGAAGTATAGTAATAATTATAATTATAGTTACTTATAGTAAAGAGATATATAGGATAATAGAGAACGCTTAGTAAGCGCTAGTAGGTAAAGAGAACTTATAAAAAGCTAGGGTTATTATTCTAATATAATATATCTTATATTTAGTAGTAAGAAGTCTTATAAAAAATAAAATAGTATATTTTATAAGGGACTCTAAGGATATTAAATAGGTTATTAAAAAGCTATAGACCTATAATAAAGACTACTAGATATATATAGAGAAAACTTAGGGAACAGCTAGTAGCTAGAAGGGCTACTTAGTAAATATAGAAAGGATACTCTTCTTCTAAGGAAAACTAATTATATTTAATATAAAGTCTTTAAAATATAAAATTATTTATTTATATTATAATAAGAATAAAATAAGCTATATAAATATTAATAAGACTTATAACCTTATAAAATAGAACTTCTATTAGAATAATATAATTATAAATATATAGGATTATATAATATTATATTAGATCTACTAGGGGATTAAGGTATTAAAATATAAGCTATATAGCTAGTTATAATCTCTATTTATCTTAGTAAGACTATTTTAAGAAATTAGTATAAATTTTATTATAAGACTTCTAGAAAGTACTTATTGAAATAGCGGTATGTATAATACTATCCTAGTTATTATAAATAAGTTTATAAAGTTTATAATATTTATTCTAATAATAAAGAAGATAATAACTATAGAACTAGTAGTAATACTCTATAAAGAAGTAGAATATTAGTTTAGTACTCTAGAAAGTATTATTAGTAATAAGAATAAACTATTTATAAGTTAATTTTAAGAGGAATTTATAGTAAAGTAACTGATTAAGTAATAGTTATTAATAGTATACTACTTATAAATAGATAGTTAAATAGAATAAATATACTAAATATTAAAGTATTACTTTAGAGTATTTACTAGAAGTTTACCTACTATCTAAATAGTATAGCTAAGAGAAACTATATTTATATATAATAATAGTAGATATAATACTACTAAGTGCTTACTAATAGAAAAGCTATATAAGTTCTACCTAAAGATAGTTAAATATATAGTAAAAAAAGACCTAATAGTATAAGGTATTATAAAATAGGTTACTTATATTAACTAAATATATCGCTAAATAGTAGAATATTAGTAAATAGCAGTTAAAAACTAGGCAAAAATATACAACTTAAGATATTAACTATATATATATAATTAAGGAGTAATTATTAAGCTATTAATAAAGAACTTTAAGTTTAAATATAAGAAGTTAGTATTAAAATATATTAAAATTTTAATAGTAGAGAAGATAGGGGAATAGGTATATAAAGTATATCTACTAGAGTAATACTACTAGATATATAATGTTTTCCCTATCTCTTTATTTAAATTATAAATAGAATAATAAAAAGATATTAATAGCTAGGTTATCCTCTTTAAATTAGAAGATAACCCTATAGAATAAGAAGTAGAAGAGATTATAAAGAAGTAAGGAATTAGAGATAATAAATATTTCCTAATAAAATAAGCTAAGTAGCTTATAGAATATAATATATAAGAAATTATAGTTAATCTGAGTAATATATAGGAAGCTATTTAGAAATTTAAAAAATAGATAATTTAATATTATAAGAAATAGGATAATTAGTATAATATTAATATTAAGTACTTAGTAATAATATTTTAAAGAAAGGAGGAGAAATAATTCTATTAATTATTTAAATAGCTTAAATATTATTCTAGGAGGCATATCCCCAAACTAGAAAAAACCAATATACTTTAATAATAATTTAACTAGTATATATAGATAATATAATCTTTATACCTAAGGTTTAAATATATTCTTATAAAGGTATTCCTAACCTTTTTTTATAAATATAGTAGGAATAATAAGCGTTGTAGGTATAATAGGTACTAAAAGTATAGCGACCTACTTAGTAATAGGAGCTTTCTTAGTAGCTATAATTTTTTTTATTAAAATAGTTTTTTTAGGAGTAGTAGTTTTAGAAGTAGTAGACTTTTTAGTAGTAGACTAATAACTACTAGATATAGAAGTTATAGGGGTAGATAGAATAATATTAGAATGAGTTTTATATTTTTTAATAAGAAGTCTTTCTATTTAAATACTATCTATAACTTCTCTTTTAATATTAGGCAAAATAGTATTATTAGGAGTAGGGTAATATTAAGGGCTTATTAAGTAGATTTTAATAAAAAAAGTATAATTATTTATAATAGGTATAGTAATATTATCTTTGCTGTTAGTATAGCGAGGAGGCTATAAAAGGGTTTTTAAAACCCTAGATTCTCCATTCTTATTATTATCCTAATTATTACTATTACCTTTACTTTTACTAATAGTAGATAATAGCAAACTAGGGGTATATATATAGTAAGGTGTAGTAATATCAGACTTATAAGGGATAGGGTAACTATTAGTAATAGTAATAAAATATTTAGGTATATTATATTTAGAATATTTAGCAAAATAATAGTAAAAATTATTATTAAATTAGGGTAGTCTTAAGATAATAAAAGCTTTAGTATTTTTAAGTATTAAGGTGTAATAAAGTATATTGAGGAAATAAATAAGTTATTTTTCTAAAGTAATAGTAGGGTTATTATTATAAAGATAGGTAAGCTATATAGTAGATAGTTAGTAAAGTATTTTTTCTATAGATCTTAGAACGCTAGGCTATCTTATTAATTAGTAGTAATAATAAGATATTCTATACTAAGCTTCTTTTTCTATATATTTATAAGGGGGTTGTAAATGATGTCGTTTATATATTACTATTTTGCTGAGACCTTAGTAAGAATATAGAGTAACTTACCTTTATACTTAGGAGTTAAGGTTTTTCACTTAAGTATTTAGTAATAGATAATAGTTTAGTTCTAAGTTACCTAGGTAGTACTATATAACTTAAATAGAACCTAAATAGTAAAAGTTAATAAAAATAGTAAATATATAGTAAAAGAATAACTTATATTATAATATTTCTACTTATTCTTTTCGTAAAAAATATACTTTAGTATATAGTTATTAATAATATAGAATAGCCTTTCTGCGTCAAGATAGAGTAATAATAGATAGCTAAAGTAAGGTAAGCGGTCGCTAGGCTCTAGATATAAGAAACCCTTATTAGGAGCTTTTTTACTATTATAAATAAATATTTAGAGGATAGTAGTAATAATAGTAATATGAGATATTATTAGGGAATATATAGTATATAAATAATAAAGAAGAAAAGGAAAAAGGGAAAAGAGAAAAAATAGTAAGTTAGGAATAATTAGTAAGATAATATAGAGGGGTATTAGAAGGATAAAGATAGTATAAATAAAAAATTAAAAAATAATAAGATATATATAGAAAAAGTAGATAATACTTGCTAAATATATAGCGAAATAATATAGGGGATTATAATAGAATTAAAAGATTATTCTTATTAGAATAATACTATAAAGTTTAAAAATATTAATATATTACTAGGATAATGATAAATATATTTATAAATAATAGAAGGAGCAACAGGATACTAATAATAATAATAATAAAAATCAGTTTTATTATTCAGACTATAAAAAATCACTTAAATAAATAATAGTATTGTAGTAGAATAATTATAAGTATTAAAGAAGTATTTAGTATGATAAATAGTTAGTAATAATATATAGGTTTTATAATAGATATTAAGAAGTATATAATTATAGCTTTAGGGACTAAGGTTTTTAGAGGGGGGGATAGTTATAAGGATATATTAATAGGACTATATAATACACTTAGTAACTAGCTAGCTATAACTGCTAAAGTATTAGAAAGAGTTTTCAGCTAAAAGATTACAACTTAGATTTTTTAAGTAATAATCTATATAGTAATATAGACCCTATTTATATATCTAAACCTTTCTTAGTTAAAACCTTTAGCTATATTCTTATAATATCTAAAATGATAAAATAATTTATTATAATTCTTGAAGAGGTAATTATAATAGATAAGTCTATACTTTACCTTATACTATATTTTTTTATATTAATTAGTAATTATATTAATGAATTTTATTTACTATATAAAGTTATTTCTATCTAAATAGTTCCTTAATACTAGTAGTATCTATAGGGTTTATAAGGTAAGAGCTAATTACTAAGTATAGTTTCTTGCAAAGTGTTTCCAAGAAGCTTTTTACCTTAAAAAGATTAAAGACCTTTAATATAACTACTATAAAATGAATATTTTCCTAGTAAGCTTTTTATTTTTAATAGAAGAATAGGAAGTCAAATTACTATAGAGGTTAAATTAAGTATTACTAGTAGTAGTCTCTTAGCCTAGGACTGTTATAAGCATTAATTAAGATAAGAAATTAGTATTGTTAGTGAATAGACTATTAATAAACGTTAGAAATATATTTTAGAGAGATTATATAATAGAAAGTCAAAATTATAGTTAAGATATCAAATTTACTATCTAAGATGTTTATTAAATATAGTAGTATTATTACTTTTATAATATATACGAGAGGTTAAATAATATTTCTAATTAAAATATTAAAGTAGAATATACTATATAAATATATTATTTGATATATATTTTCCTCAATAATTTAAGTATTATATATAGATTAGTAAATACTAGTCTTAATCTCTACTACTTTGAACACAAGTAGAAAGTATTATTATTAAGCGATAGAATACTTCTGTTAAGTACTAATAATAGTACCTTTAAGAAAACTATCCTAGATTTAGCTTTAAATAAAGATTTTTAGAACTCTTTATTTTCTTAGTATAAGAAAGTAGGTTCTGATAAGCTAAAGGTTCTATTAGTTTATATATTTATAAAGCTAAAAATATTATTTTTAAAGTATAAGATAAAGAGATATAAGGTATATATTAATATCTATATTTATGACTACTCCTTATTATATCTAAATTATATTACTTATTAGTAAGTGGTTATTTTAATGAAAGTTTATAGTAGTATGATAATAATTATAACAAAACCTAAAATTTACTATTCTTTAAAATAGAAAAGTAGTTTAATAATAATATACTTTATAAATTCTATGTTAACTTGAATATAAACTTATTTAATATTATAAAACTAAACTATTATATTTTTATACTGTAAAAAAGTTAAAGTTTGACCTAATATTAACTATTAGCTATTTTACTAGATTATTAGTAACTATATTGATATTTCAAACTTACTATTATCTCTCAAACCTTAGATTGTAAGTTTCAACTTCTTATATACTTTATTAGTATCTTTGTTTTTCATTTTAGTAATAATATAAAACTTGAAATATTCATAGTCTTTATAGGAAATAGGGTAATATTAAATAATTTCTATAATTTCTATAATACTATTAGTAATAGTATTCTTAATTTCTTTCTTAATAAATTCTTTAAATACTAGTCTAAGAACTATAATGATACCTTTTTATTATCATTAAATACTAGTATTATATCTAATCTTTTCCTAACTATAGAGTATACTATAAAGTAAAACTGTGAATTAAAATCTAGAAGAAGTAAATTAATCTTATAAGTTATATAACTGAGAAATATAGTAACTGTATTGAATATTACTGAGTGAAATAACATATTACTAATTACTAAAAAGAATATAGATAGTAATAATATTCTATAGTATTTACTATGTAATAAAAAGCTTAAAAATAGCTATAAGTAAGCTTATTGTTATGATATAAAATCACAAGCTTCTATTTACTACTACGCTACTACTTATCTCCAAACAAGCTAAAAAACAAAATATAGAACTAATATTTATAGTTTTAAGAATATTATTATATTATTTGATATTCCTGGCTCTTCTTTAAGAATTCATACAAAAGTTAGTAATTAAAAATCCCTATTAGATTTATTCTGATATATAGAAAACTCTGTTTCTATTATTCTAATAAAAGTAATAGGGAGTTCTATGATATTTCTATAGGGATCAATCGTATAGAAATTGTTCTATAAATATAAACTTATTTTATCTTTTGAGCCCTAGTGGTTCCTAAGTGAATAAGGTAAATATATAGAGGTTTATTCTTTTATAGGATATTAGAAGTAGTTTTAGCTATGTATACTATAATTATAACGCCTTATATATTATAGTTATAGTACTTAATACGCCATAGTTATATTATAATATATATTATATTTTGGCCTATGTATTATAATTATAGTATATTTTATACTATAGTTATAGTAATATATACATATATTAAAGTTTATATATTATAATTATAATACTTTATATATTATAATTATAGTAGCTGATGTATTATAGTTATAGCTAGAATTCTAGTAATATAGCTAGAAAATTAATAATATAATGAGAATTTTAAAATAAACCTTCTATATAAGGATTATAATATTTCTATCGGTAATACTTCAAAATAATTAATTATATTATTAACTAAATTACTACTTCTCCTTTAAATTAACTATTGTTATTATAAATATTTTCAATAAGTCCTTAAATTAAGAAAACTACTTTTATTACATTATATTTCTTTTAATTGTATAATTACTTATAATAGTAATTTGACTATCAATTTACCTATTTATATATTTACCCTAATAAGTTATAAGCCTGGCTCTTTTGAATCTAAAGATTCTATATTTTATTATTTAGAGAATTACCCTTCGTATTTATTTATAAGAACTGAATATCATAATACTATTTATAAAACTCTCTATTGTTTTAATACTTTTACATAAATTTAATATCTTATTAGAACTATAATATTTATATATATCATTAACCTTTTTTAATAAGCTGTTTTGATATTTAGAAAGCTAAATAATCTACTTATTTTAACTTC
This sequence comes from Colletotrichum orbiculare MAFF 240422, assembly GCA_000350065.2. Classification (NCBI taxonomy): domain Eukaryota; kingdom Fungi; phylum Ascomycota; class Sordariomycetes; order Glomerellales; family Glomerellaceae; genus Colletotrichum; species Colletotrichum orbiculare. Next base: position 1,082,386 of record AMCV02000027.1, on the reverse strand, counting down.
TTCTAATCCTTTAGATATTGAAGGTTAATTCTTAGTTAATTACTTTTTCAAATTATATTCAAACTTATTCCTTCTTTAGTTTTAAATTAGTTTAATAGTCAAAGGATAAGAATATATAGATGATTAACTCTTTTTATGTTCAATTCTATTCTAATTTCTAATTAACTTTAAAAAGAAAGAAAACCTAAATACATTTTCAAAAGAAAAAGAAAATAGTAAGATTTATATTTCCAAATTTTAGATTCATCCTTGAAAATATATTTCTTTTTTCAATAGAAAGAAAGACTCTAATTTTACATGCTTATTCTTTTGAACAATATAATACTTTCTTATATTATATATTATACGACTTTTATATGCTTTTGAAATAATTCGTTATAAAACATATATTTTGATAATTTCTTTTATTTTAATAAGAAAAGTAATTTTAGAAAGATTACTATTTCCAAATTAGTAGGAAATAGTCATTATAAAGTTCAATCTATTTATACTAAATCTTTACCTATTAAGAAAATATTTTTATAAATATCATTAAACTTATTACTTCTAAGAATATGGATAAAAATAAAAGCGCTTCAAATTAAATATAGTTATATTATAAAGATAGCCTTTTTTAAATTATCAAAAATAATATAGACATTTTTCAAATATTGAAATATTTATAAGAATTCTATAAGCCTTGAGAATTTGGTAATAATTTCTTAATCCATAAAGAAATTTCTATTATTATTTTAAGTCATATTATCAATATAGAAGAATTTCTAAGTAAGAGTATAGACTTAATTAATCATCTATTTTATAATTAATTAGGGTTATTTAAATACACAGCCATGAAATAAATTCTAAATAGTTCCAATTCTAATTATAAAGATTTCTCTATTTTTATAATTTAGAATCTCAGATCTAATAAAGAAACTTATATTTTATACTCTTTATTTTCTAACTTATTAGATAGGTTTTAAGAAGAATAATAATAATTTAATTAATCCTATTAAGAATATTGAGAAAAAGAAGAATTTTAAAATTATTAAAAACTATATAAAGATAAAAGGGAATCTCTTATAAAGGTTAACAGAAAGATAATTGTATAAAAGAAAACTATACTTATTTTTATTTTAATCGAACTTGAAATTAATATAAGAATATTCTAGTTAAAAGAAACAATAGAATTAAGAAAAAGTCTAAAAAGAAGAATTTAAAATCTATTGATATTATTTTAATTAACATTAAAGAAAATAATAAAATAGAAGATAGATTATAAAGAAAATAAAAGCAGTCTTGAATCTTAAGAATCTATTTCTAAAGATATAGATCTCAATATATCTTACAAAGAAGACGATGTTTTTAAAGATATAAGAAGTATTAAAGAATCCTATATAATAAATAATAATAATAATAATAATAAAGCTCTAGGTTCTTTAATAAATTAATAGATTACTAGACATAATAGAATTCCTCATAATTCTATAAATTTCAGAACTCCCTATCAGTTACAAAATAAGATAGAGCCTAATATTGAATAATATTGAAATATAAGATAACTTCTATTATTATAAAAATAAAGATCCTACTACTAAAGGCTTAGTTATAAGAGCTTATAAAGAAGCTATTATAACTTTTAGAAATAACATTTATAACATTTAGGATTTTAAGAAAAAGAGAGCTATATAATATAGAAATAAAGAGATCCTAGAAAACACTTTTTATACTTCAGAAACGAAATCACATTTATCTACTAGTTTAGAAAAGAATTATAATAGTTATAAATCTAGTTGGCTCAATGATAATCTTATTTTTAATCCAGATAGACCTATTTCTAATAAAACTCAAAATAATGATAGTAAGAATAATAATAATAATAATAACTCTTCAATAAATCCTACTACTAAAGCTCAAAGAATAACTAGAATAATTCCAGAGGGAAATTCAAATATTAAGATACTTAAAAATAATGTAATATTGAAAATAAATATAGAAAATAATAATACGATTTAGGGAAGATCTAACCTATATATTAATTTACCTATTATATTAAAACAAACTCAAGAAAACTATTAAATCTATAAAAGCATTCTCTTTATTATTTTAAACTCTCTTAATTTAAATAGTTATATAAACCTATATAAGAATATTAATTAAGATAATTGAGTCTTATATATTTTATTAGTCAATAAGATAGAAAAGCCTACTTCTTTTGATTAAGTATTTTGATCCCCTAAGGATACAAACGAGATTCTAGCCATAATAAAAGAAATGAAACAAATAAAATCTATAAATAGTAAGAGAATAATACCTCTATCTAATATTAGAATTAAAAATATTAATATTCTAAGTAATAAGTGGATTCATAAATAACAAATACAAAATATAACTCAAGACACTATATATAAAGGTAAAAAGATAACTTAAAGTTATAATTAAAGTCTAGACATTAATTATCTAGAAATATTTACTACTTATAAATTCAAAGATTAGAGATATATAGTAATTCTTTCTATTCGTTTGAAATAGATTTCAATATAATATAATATTACTATAGTATTTATTCATGATAAAATTTATAAACCTATATATATATATGTGTATATATTAGACTTATTTTAATATAAAGAATACCTCTTTAGAATTCCATCCAAATATGAATATAAATACTTATAAAAAGAATAAAAACTATAGTTTTATTTATCTATTAAATAAAGCTTTATATACTTGAAAATAGAGTCTTGAACCTTAATATAATTGTCTAAAAAGGTTCTTTATATAATAGAATTTAGCATTTCTCTTTATAATAAAATAGCTTCTATTTTAGATAATAAACCTTATAATGCTATTTTAGCTTACTATATTAATAATATATTACTAACTTTGAATAATTGGAAAAAAGCTCATTATATATATAATTCTCTGAAAAAGAAAATAAAGATTGAGAATTAAGGGGACCTTCGACCTTTTTGATTATAGCTTATCTATAAACTAAAAGGAAGAAATAATTATTATGAATCAGAAAAATATATTAAGAACATCATCAAGGGGTATAGAAAAGAAACAGTTTATAAATTTAAAACTCCTATAGATATGAATTTCAAATTATTTGGAAACAAAGAAAAACCTTTAAAATCTAAGTTTCTTAAAGTTTCAATAGGAAATAAAAGCTATATTATATTTAGTATCAAAAGAAGCTTAACATGATTTTTATAATAATAGCTTATTCTTAATTTACTTATAATTTAGATAAGAATTTCTTTCAGGCCTTATTTATATATAGAATTATTTGAATAATAATGAACAATATAGATTTACCTATAATTCTAAAGATATATCTTCTATTAAAATATTATAGTATATATCAATTTAGGCTAAATAAGAGATTTGAATAAGAGAATATTTACGTTTCCTTATATTTTCTACCTAGCGAGAAAAAGTAATATCATAAGCTATTTTATTATAACATTCAAAATAATAGCTTTAATTATTCATAAAGTTGAATATATAATTCTATTAGATGCTTGTAAAGACGTAATCGCTTTATCCTATAACTATAATTATATACATCTGAAATAGAAATCATCTAAAGTTAAGAAACCTAAGACGTTTATAAATAGTTCAATAGTAAAAAAGCTAGCTAAAAGTCCTAAACTCTCTAAAAAGGCTAAGTATATAAATATAAGATTTTATTTTATAAGGGATTGTATTAGAAATAAAAATATCTTTATAAATTATATACTAGTTATATTGAAAGTCTTTAATCTGTTTTAAGTTATATACCTCTCTAGGAGGTTTTAAAAGTAGTTACACTTAGTAGTTAGCTCTTACCTTATTTACCCTATAGATACTACTAATATTGAAAGATTATCTAAATAAAAGAAACCTTAAGTAGTAAACATAGTTAGTTAATATAATAACTAATAAATAGGATAAATATATTATATAAAAGTGAAAGTATAAGTCTATCTATTATAATTACTTTTTAAAATATTAGAATAGGTCATTATAAAATACTTATTATTAACTACTACTACTTATCACTAGTCATTAATAATTATTAGTTATAAATAGCTATTAGTAAGTACTGATAATTAGTAGTAATTACTATACTTAGTTCTACAACTAGAAGCAACGCTATATCTACTTAGTTATACTTACATACTAAAAGATTTAAACCTACTCCTATGACTATAAAATAATAAAAGCCAGCTAGACGTTAAACTACTACGTCAAGCGGGACTTTATATATTATATAAGTATGGAAGATAATATAATCAATATTTTAATTAACTTATTACGCTTAGTAAAACTTAAGTAAACTTTATTTAAATTCTAAAAAGAAATACTTTAATAAGTCTTTCTTTCTCTACTTTCAATAGTTTTTAGTTTTATAATTTTATATAACTTTTCTCTCTTTACTTTCTCTTAAGGTTTATAAGCGTTTTTATAAGTAAGCTATATATTACTTAAATTTATTTTATACAGGGATATTAGATTTATTCTAGTATATAAAGAACTTCTATTTCTATTATTCTAATAGAAGTAATAAGAGGTTGTATGATATTTCAATATAAATAAATTATATAAAGATCGCTTTATCAATATATGTTCATTTTACGTTTCTACCCCTAATAGCTCTTAAGTAGATAAGGTAAATATGTAGAAGTTTATTTTTACAAGATATTAGAAGTAATTCAAGCTATATATACTATTGTTATAATATTTTATATATTGTGGTTATACTAGTTAATATATTATAATTATATGATATAATGAATTATATTCTGGCTTATATATTATAATGGAAATATATTATATATTGCAGTTATTGTAATTTATTTATTATATATTAAGATATATCTACTATCACTATAATACTCTACATACTATAACTATAGTAGTTTATATATTATAGTTATATCTAAAATTCTAATAGTATAGCTAGAATCCTACTAGTATAGTTAGAATTCTAAGATAGACTTTCTATATTAGAACTTCAATATCTCTATAAATAAAATTAGAAATAATTAATTGTACTATTAATCAGATTATTATTACTTCCTCTATTTAACTATTCTTATTCTAAATATTTTGAATAAGTATTTATGTTGAGAAAACTATTTTTATTATATTATATTTCTCCTGACTTTATAGTTATCTATAGTAATAATATAACTATTGGATTGTTTACTAATTTATCTATTCTAATAATTCCTAGTAAGTAAAATAGTACTATTAAATACTTTTGACCTTATACTAACTTTAAAAATTATAGAATTTAGAATTATATTATTATTATCATATTGAAATAGTAAAGGATCTCTAGAAGTACTTCAAGTTATAATGACTACTTAAGTATTTTATAATATTAATAGAGTATTTATACCCTTAGGAATAATAATAAAGTAAATAAATATAATTATATTAGTTGCGTTATACTATAAGGTATATAGTAATTGTGTATATTGCTATATATATAGTAATATGTCTTCTACGCCTTACTAGTAATAGGTACTAGGTATCTAATACTAGCTATAACTAATTATATAGTAATTAGTAAGTAATTACTATACTATAAATCTTAAGCTTTATATAGTACTTTATACTATATACTATAGGAATAATAATAACGAATAATTAGAATACTACTTTATACTTATGTAGTAAGATTATATATAATATATATTACTCTTTAGATAAACTAATACTACTTAGTAATCTATCCTTCTATTACTATTATGCTACAGATTAATAAGATTTATTATAATAAAAGAAGTAATTATAAAAAACTATATTCAAAGTTTATATAAAATAAAAGATCGTAAGAATAACTACTTAGATACCTTAAACTTTCCCTATTTTAAATTCCTAACTAGAAGACTCTGAACAATATATTAATACTTCAAGGAGACTTTTATAAGACTTCAATAATAGAATTAAATTAAAATCCTTACTCTAGTTGAATTAAAATATTTCTTATAGTATTCTTAAAAAGTTTAATTATATATATTTAATTACTGCTTATTAAAGTATATTTAGTAAATATAATAAACCTTATTAAGTCTTACTAGATCTTTATAATACTAGAGATTTATAATATTTCTAATTTTAACCCCTTAAGAGGTTTATATAGCTTCTTGAAAACTCTCTTCATATCCTTCTTACTTTTATAATAATATCTAAATTACTAATCCTTAAAGAAGTATCTATTTTAAATATCCCTTTAATTATTATAGTAATACTAAGTAGTATTCTTATATTTATGAAGATTTATTAATATTTAAATCTTATACTATTTAGATAGATCTAGAATATTAATTATACAAATACTATAAATAAGAATACCTTTATAGTTTTAACTTACTTAATATATTAATTATTACTTTATGACTATTTAAAATTATATAACTATAAGCCTTTTCAGATATTTAAAAGCATTTTTCAAAGCTAACTTCTTATAATTTAATAAACTATAAATACCTAAGTTATCTGATATATTTAAAGTTACTTCTTCTTCTATAATATTAGAATTAATATAAATAGTAAACGTAGTTTTAATATTTTATATTAAATTACTTAATAAGATCTATTTAGCTTTTGAAAACTTAAAGAGATTACTAAAATTGGTAAATACTATAATACCTTTAAATAAAACTTCAAGTATTTTTTAAAATAACTTAAAGACTTTATAAAAGAAGAGTAGGAGATTATATTATCTCTCTATAAGGCTAAACCTAAGGTTTAATAGACTAAACTTACTTTAGCTTTTCTATAAGAAGTAGAGGAAAGATAGTAGTAATATAATTAGTTAGCTTTGATACTTTTAATATTAATATTATATATTCTAATCTTTTTATCAACTTTATTAATATATAATCTTTCTAATATAGAGTTTCTTATATATAAGAAGTAAACTATAGATATAATTAAATATAGTTCTTAAGGTAATTTGAATACTCCTTATATATTACTTCTATTATTCCTTTTCATAATACTTTAGCTAAAAATATAATAAACTTTATAAAGCTATATAATAAGACTATAAAGTATAAAAGAGGTTTATATAATATATTTAAGATGAAGATTTATATCTTTTATAATTACTACTTTAAGTTTAATATCCTATATTATATATAAACTAGTATATGTTTAATTATACTAAAAGATTAAATTCTTAAGTATTACTTTAAATACTTAAGTAACCCTAGTTTTAACCTATAGTCTGAATAGATGATTCAATATATTAAAAGTTACTTTAAAAATAATGAATACTAATAGTTATATTTTTCTAATTAGTAAAATACTACTTTTTGAAGTATTATAATTAATAACTCTAAGAAGAATAAAAAAAGAAGCTTTTGAGGTTTTTATATTTAAATTTATATATATTGAGAAAGCTTTTGCTCCAAACTTCTATATAGAAATAATACTCTACTTCTAACTTATAAGTATATACTAAAATATACCTAAGTATTAATTAGCTTTTTTTAGTTTTATAGTAACTTCTTAAAGCTTCTATAACTAGTTGAGATTAGTAGTAAGTAATACTATATAAATTTAAAAGTTATAATATATTTAGGATAGTAATAATAATTAGAGATAAGTTAATAATTAGAGATAAGTTAATAATTAATTTTAAGTTGACTATATATATGACTCCTCATAAGAGTGCCCTTAAAGTACTTTATTGTGAAATACATAATACTTTATTTATACTACTTTAAAGTACTTATATGTATTTATATTAGATAAAGCTTGTTTTTCTCCTATAGTTATATATAGCTATTTAAATAAGAAGTATTATATATATAGTAAAATAGATTATTAGTCTATAAAGTATACTTTCAAGGAGAAGTATATTTTATTTAATTTTTAGAAGTTAAATATAAATCCTAAAGTATTCTCTATAATAATATATTAAGCTTTGCTTATATATTATTAAAGTATTAATAGTTTAAATAATAAGTCTAAGGATTCTCCCGAAGATAATAAACCTAAGAAGACCTCTATATAATACTAAGTATAGTATAATTTTAAAGATAGAATTACCATTCTTTCTAAATAGTTCTTAATATTACATTTTAATATAGATTCTATTATTCATAATAGAAGTCAAATCATAAACATCTTCTAAAACTCAATAATACTTTATACTTTTACTTATAGTAATACTTCTAGTAGTAGAATTACTAAGAAGAGTAATATTATAGTTCTTATATTTATATTTATATTCAAAGGCTATTATTTCAATACTTTTTAAGGTACTTTATCTTATTTAAGTATTACTAGTTTTTTAACTACTAAGTATTTCTAGTCTACTATACTTGAGTAGATTATTAAATATTTTATAATATTTATATTTCTATAAGGCGAATTAGTAATAATATATTTTAGTAAAGCTTTTCTAATTACTATACTTAGAGTAATTAATATACTTATACCTCTTAGTATTATTATGTTTCATATAGTATTATATAGTACCTCTTTCTTATTCTACTTTATAAATATAGATTATTTTAATATGATATTTAATAATATTTATAATTAGCTTTATTAAGATAAGAAAGTTATACTCATTCTTTAAAAATAGAAATATCTATAGATACTTCTTAATAAGGAGAGAATGATTACTTCTATATATTTTATAAAGATAGAGATATAGAGATTTTATTACTATCTTTAATATTAAGTTATAATATATTTCTAAAATACTTTTAATAAGGTGGGATATTTAGTTAGATATTATACCTTTGAGGTATTTGAGAAGTACTATTATTAGTATTAAATATATGATATAACTTTTCCATATTTTTATTTTCCTA
>AMCV02000027.1:1061531-1073387 GCA_000350065.2 Colletotrichum orbiculare MAFF 240422 | reverse complement strand
AGGATCTTCCTGATTTTATTACTATTAATATAGGTATAATATTTCAATCTCAAGATTTTAGATTAAAAACAAAAATAATAGGATTGATTGTTTATATTATTCTTATTGAGGTATATAATAGTATTAGTAATATTAAATAATATTGTATTTTCTAATATTATATATATGAGATTTATTATAATAAGATACTTATTACTACTTAAGAAGTATCTCTTTAGGTAGTATATAAGGTAATCAATAATACTATTAAACTAAATAGCTTTATACTTATTCTATTTATTGATAAGGTATATTCTTACTTTTTGGAAGATTTAGCTTTTTTTCTAAATATTACTATATAGAGTTATACTATATATAGAACTACTGAAGAAATCTGTTAACAGTATACTAAATATACTATTAATACTACTTTAGTAATAGATAATAATTTAGATATTTTATATATTATAATTTTTTGATTTTAATTCTTAGTATATATATAATAAGAGAAGAGTGACTAATAAGATCTATACTATTCTTTTACTATATATAATAAGATCTAGATTTTTAAACTCTCTTATAGTCTTTAAGAGTTTTAATCTATAATTATAAAGTAATATTTTAAGAGTAATAATTAAGAGATCTTATTAGATTATATTCTTAAAATACTAATGTTTAAAGGTATTTCCAAGAAATCTATAAACATCTATATTATTACTATAAGAAATCTAATATTATACAGAAATATATACTCTTATAATAATACTCTAATTTTATTTATAGCTATCCCTATAGAGCTTTAGAATACTTAGTAAGTACTATAAGTTACGATTATAATAAATAATAATAATATTAATACTATTAATAATAATAATCTCTTCCCTATTTAAATAATTAGTAATATATTATTTTAACTTTAAATACTTTAGATCTAACTCATTTTAAATCTTATAATGTATAAGAGTAACTTACTTCTTCTAGATTTAAATTAAGACCTATATTCTATAATATATCTTATAGTTAAACAAGAATTCAATATAATACTAATGTTGAACTTCTATAAAGAAGGTATTATTATAATACTTAGACTACTATTTAAGGAATTAATTAGAAGAGAATTTAAAGATTTTATTACTAATAGTATTATAAAGATTGTTTAGTATAATTCTATTTTCTTTAAGAATTATAAATACTTTAAGTCTTATATAATTAATAAGGTTAAGAATAGAAATACTAATAAGATATAAAAGAGGTTAAAACTTATAATTTAAAACTTTAGAAATAATAATAAGTTTAAAATACTAATATAATGACTAATAATCTAAAGAAGTAGCTAATAGTTAATCTTTACTATAATCCTAGTTCTTTTCTAGTATACTAATATAATAATATAATTCTATAATATTATATAAACTTATACCTAAGTTAAAATAGAACTTATAAAATATATTATAACTAAATTACCCTTATATTTTAAGAATTAATATTCTCTAGGGTCTATTGTAATTATTATTAAATTACTATTAAACTTTACTAAAATAAGTTTTTACTAATAAATAATCTAGTCTAAATACTTTAAAGAGTAGTTATAAATAGAATTATCAATATATAACTTATACTTCTTCATCTTATATCCTACGAATAATACCTTTAATCTTATAAATATACAAACTAATAATACTTTTAACCTTTTAAATATTACCTTCTTATATTATAAAGAGAAAAAGCTCTGAAAAACCTTATTTAAAGTTAAACTTGAAATAATCTTCTTAAAGGTAGTACTACTAGTATTTAATAGAAACATCTTATTACTTAATAATAATACTTTCTACTTATACTAAAGGTACTAAGGGTAAAAACTAACTTTTATTAATATATATATATATATATATATATATATATATATAACTAANTATATATATATATATATATATATATATATATATAACACTTAAAATACTTAAGAAGGCATATATTGAATAATATATATACAAGGTATATCTTATTTTAAATTACTAACTTAAGGTATTATTCAACCTCTCCTATAAAATATAAGAATAATAACCCTTAAGTAATAATACTACTATACTTGATAAGTACCTTAAGTAGCAAATGAAGTGTTTTAATTATAGTTTTAACTTTAAACTATTTAACGTCTCTAATAAATACTTTTATACTTTTATTAATAACTTATTAACTAATAATACTAACTTCTTATCTTTATTAAGATTTATAATAATTCTAAACTAAGAGACTACTATTAGTAATAACTAATTTAACTTCTATAGTAATTTTATATACTATTCTTCTATTAAAATAAAGGGATTATTAAAAATATACTTATTTTGGAGATTTATAGTATAATAATCAGTATAGACTTTACTTATATTATAATTATATAATCTAAAAAGATCTTCTAATATTAAAAACTCCTTTAGATCCTAATTACTATATCGACTAACTTATACTTACTTTATAAATACCTTATAAAGGCTAACATTACTAAAGAAAAACGCCTCATAATTAATATTATACTATTAAAATAGTTATATAAATATTATAAACTCTATAAAGTATAGTAAATTAATAGAGATAATAGTATTGCTAATACTTTTATAAAAGATATGCTAAATTATATTTTTAAGAGATCTATTAATTCGAACTATATAACTATTTGAATAGAAAGATAGATAACTTGAGTAGAATGAATCAATAGATATTTAAGTATTATTAAAATAAAAAGATATAGATTNATTAAAAATACTATTTTCTGTATAAATAGATAGGTATTAAGATATATAGTAAATAGAAAAAGTTACTGGTATTAGCTATATTATACTATAAAGTACATAGTAATTATATATATTACTATATATACAGTAATATACTTTCTATATCTTACTTATAATAAGTATTAGGTACTTAGTACTAGCTATAGCTAATTATATAGTAATTAGTAAGTAATTACTATTTTGTAAATATAGAACTTTATATAATACTCCACACTATATAATATAGGAATAATAATAAGGAATAATTAGAATACTACTTTGCATTTATATAGCAAGATTACATATAGTATATATTATCCTCCAGATAAACTAACAAATTACTTAGAATTATAATACTTTATTTACTTCTTTAATACCTTATATTCTTTAAACAGAAACATGTGTTTTAATAGCTAGGGAAGCTATAAATTACTTTATTAAAATATAGGGGAATATTTGAAGTAATACTTTATAGCTATAAACCTAAAGTCCGAAAAGCTATAAACGAGTTTGAAAATATATATCTTACTATACGTAATAGAGAGGTAATAAAAACTTTACTAGCTATTATTCTCGTGTTAGATATATATAGATATATAAAAGATTAGAAAAGAAACATTATAATATAGAAAGTATTAAAGCTATTATATATTACTATTATAAAGTATTGATAATATATTTAATTTCCATAAGAAGATCTCTTCTATAGCTTTCTACATAATATAAGGCTTAGTAATAATATCTACAAAGAAAAACTAAATCTTCTATATAATATAAATATACTCTAAAATAAATAGAATAAATATAAAGCTGTTTAGTTTAATGGTATTATTAATTACTTGATATGCTACTTAAGAGAATACTTGTCAAGTAACTATAAGTACTTCATTAAGTAACTATTGTTAGATTTATTCTAATATATAAAGAACTTCTATTTCTACTATTCTAATAGAAGTAATAAGAGGTTATACGACATTTCTATATGAAGAAATCATATAAGAATCGCTCTATACATACATACTTATTTTCCATTTTTACCCCGAGTAGTTCTTGAATAAATAAGGTAAAAGTATAGAGGTTTATTCTTTTATAGGGTATTAGAAGTAGTTCAAGCTATATATACTATAGTTATAATACCTTATGCGTTATAGCTATAGTAGCTAATACGCTATAGCTATACTATAGTATATACTATGCTTTAGCTTATATACTATAGTTATAGTATATTATATATATATATATATATATAGTATAATAATACGTACTATTCGTTATATCTATAGTAGTAATATCTATTATAAGAGTTACTAGCTAGAAGCTAGAGATATAAGGAGAGTCTAAAAAGCCTAGAGTTATAAAATCTACTCTTTTAATATACCTCTTTAGGCCCTATAAGCTAAGTAACTAGGTATTATATAAAATCTATATAAAAAAGTAAAATCTATACTTTCTTTCTAATCTTTTTTCTATAATAATATACCTTCTTATTTACTAGTAGTAGAGCTATTTATAATATTAGAATTAAGAGTATTTTCTATAAAAGAAGATTAATTAGTTAAAAGAAGGTAGGGTTCTTATAGTTTGATAATAAGTAATATAAAAGGTGTAAAAATAGTTAAATAAATATAGAAAGTATGAATACTTAAAGGTGTAAAAAGTATAAAGAATATATATTATATAGAAAGTATATATAATAAGGGTAAAGAATATATATTATATAGAAAGTATATATAGTAAGAGTAAAAACCTAGTAGTTAAATAATACAGAAGGCGTAAAATACAGAAGGTATAAGGCGCAGAAGGCGCAAAATATAGAAGGCATTAAAATAATTGAATAATGCGGAAGGTATAAATAGTAATTAATAAACGCAGAAGACGTAAGGTGTAAAAAGTGTAAAGTGTAGAGGGTATTGAAATAATCAAATAATATAGAAGGTATAAAAAGGGTTGTTTTTAGTAAAAGAATATATATAATACGGAGGGTATAAGTAGTAGGGTTGAAGTTTTGTTTTTCTTATACTTTAGAGGGAAAGTATGAGAAAACTAGTAAAAATTCGTAATATATCGAAAATACTATTAATAATAAAAATAGGGTAAAAGAAGAGTTGCAAATAGTATTATAAAGTAAAAAAAGCCCCCTAGAGAGCCCCTAGGCTTATAACGTATATTTAGTATAATAATATATAGTATTTATTATATCTATAGTAGTAATATCTATTATAAGAGTTGCTAGCTAGAGGCTAGAGATATAAGGGAAGCTTAAGAAGCTTAGAGTCATATAACCTACCCCCTTAATAATATACTATAATTATAATAGTCTATATATTAAGCTAAAGTATATATACTATAGTAATAATACTTTATACGCTATAGTTATAACGTATTATATACTATAGCTATAATAGCTTATATATTATACTAAGGTATATATACTATAGTTATAACGCCTTATATGCTATAGCTATAGTAGCTTATACGTTATAGTTATAATTAGAACTCTAGTAGTATAGTTACAATTCTAATAGTATAACTAGAACTCTAAAATAAACCCTCTATATAAGAATCTTAATATTTCTATCAATAATAGTTAGAAATAGTTAATTATATCATTAATCGAATTACTATTTCTCCTTCTATTTAACTATTATAATTACGGATATTTTATATAAGTCCTTCTATTAAGGAAACTACTTTTATTCTATTATATTTCTTCTATTTGTCTAATTATTTATAGTAATAACTTAACCATTAATTTACCTATTTTTCTATCTACTTTCGTAAGTAATAAATCTAGTTCTTCTTAACATGAAAATTCTATATTTTATTTATTAACAAATCATCTTTCTTATTTATTTATAAAAATTGAATACTATAATAAAATCTATAAAAACCTCTATTTTGTTACTACTTTTATAAAAGCTGAATACTTTACTAGAATTACTTTATTTTTCCAAAGAATTAACCTTATTTGATAAGTTATATTAATATCTAAAAATCCAATTCTTCCGCTTATTCTAGCTCTTTTTAATCTTTTAGATATTTGAGATTTACTCTTAATTGACTATTTTTTGATTTATTCTTAAGTTTATTTCTTCTTTAGTTTCAAATTTTCTTAATAGTAAAAAGATTAATTTATATGGAAAATTTACTCTTTCTATCTCGAACTTTACTTCGACTTTCTAATGATTTTATAAAGAAGGAAAAATTGAATTTGTTTAAAAAAGAGAAGGAAAATACTAAGATTTAGATCTCTAATTATTAGATTTATTCTTTTAGTTATATCCTTATTTTAAAATACTGAGATTTAGATTTCTGATGTTTAGATTTATGTTTTAAGTTATATTAGTATTTTAAATAGGAAAGAAGGATTTTGATTTCTGATATTTATTGTTTTAGAAAATATAGTATTTCTTTATATTATATATTGTAAGACTTTTGTGTCTTTTTAGAAAAACCCTTATATGTTAGAAACTTTAAGTAATTTATTCTATTTTAATAAAATAGGGAACTCTAAAAAGATTACTATTTTTCAATTAATAGGAAGTAGTAATTATAAAGTTTAGTTTATTTATATTAAGGCTTTGCTTATTAGTAAAGATATTTTTATAGAAATTGTTGAATTTATTATTTTGAAAAATGAGGATAAAAATAAAAAGGTTTTAAGTTATATATAATTATATTATAGGGATAGTTCTCTTAAGCTATTAAAACAATATAGATACTTTTTCATTATGTAAATAGTTAAAAGAATTCTATAAATCCTTAGGATTTATGAAAGAATTCTTAATTTATAAAGGAGCTTTCAATACTATTTTAAGTAGTTTTAGTAGTATAGAAGAATTTCTAAATAAAGCTAAAGAATTAATTAATAATTTATTTCATAATAATTTAGAATTATCTAAATAGGTAGCTATAGTATATATTCTAAATAGCTTTAATTCTAATTATAAAGGTTTTATTATTTTCATAATTTAGAAGTTTAGGTTTAATAAAGAAATTTATACTTTAGATTTTGTATTTCTTTATTTATTAGATTAATTTAGAAGAAGAAATAATAATTTAGTTAATCATACTAAAGATGTTTAGAAAGAGAAGAACTTGAGAGTTATTAAGAATCTTATAAAAGCAAAAGGTAGTTCTTTATGAGAATTATAAGGAAAATAATTATATTAAAGAAATTTATATTTATTTCTATTTGAAACAAACTCTAAATTAGTAGAACAATATCTTAATTAAAAATAGTAATAAGAATAAGAAAAAGTCTGAAAAGAGGAATTGAGAGCTTGTTAATATTATTTCAACTTTAACTGAAGAAAATGATAAAACAGAAGATAAATTATTAGAAGACAAAGAAGAACAAATTCCTAAATCTAAAGAATTTATTTCTAAGAATATAGATTTTAATATATTTTCTAAAGGAAAAAATGTTTTTAAAGATATAAGAATTATTTAAAGATTCTATATAAAAAGAAATAATAATAATAATAAAGTCTTAGGTTTTCTAATAAATTAATGGATTATTAAAAATTCTAGGAACTTAGTTAAAAGAGAAGATTATAAAGATATTTATTTTTATTTGGATACTACTATTACTATTTATATAGTTAAAAATAAAGCTACTTTATTTAATATAAAGTTAGTTCTAAAATAGATTAAATAGGGAAGTATTATATATCTTATAGTTAGAATAATACGAGATTTAAAAATATCTCTAAAGAATTAAGTTTTTATACTCGAAGAAGTTTATTATTTTTTAGAACTAAGAGTTAATCTATTATCTCAAAGTAAACTTGAAACTATTGGAATTATATTACCGTTCTAGAAAAAATCTATATTATATAATATGGAAAAGAATGCTTTTTTAATAGTAGGATTTAAGAAGAATAATTTATATAATCTTAATATCTCTATTTTATAAAAAGATATTATGTGTTCTATTATTATATTAATGAATATTTAGTTTTTATATAATTATTCAGGTTATATTAATATCAAGGTAGTAAATGTATTAAAAGATAATATTTTAAAACGATCTCATACAATAAATGAAATAGATATCTTTTCTATCTATAAAGCCTGTATTAAAAGAAGCTTTACTAATTATATTAATACAAATAATAAAAAGGAGAAATAAAACCTTTAATACTTAGATTATTTTAGTTTAGATTTATATAGATTTATAACTCTTATAATATATAATAGATTTGATAGATTTATTCTATTTATTAATAAATCAACTAGGTTTACTTAGGGACGTTTTTTAAAAACTAAGTTAGCTAACGAAGCTTCTAAAGTCTTTCTTGAACTTAAAGAGTGAGTAAATAGTAGTAATAAGAAGAGAAAAAGAAAAGAATTTAATACTAATAGAAGTAATAGATTTATTAATAAAAGAATAAAGGATATTTATTCTTATTCTTATATTATTTATAATATTAGATTTCTTTATATTTATAAACTCAATAGTTCAATAGAAAGAATAATAAGAATTCTAATTAATAAAAGTAGAATTCTAATTTATTATTTAAATTTATTCTATTATTTATAGGGGGATGTTTGATAGCTTCTATATATATATAATAGAACTCCTTATAGTTTTACAAATCTTAAGACTCCTTATAAATTAAAAAATAAAATACAATTTGATATCAATAATATTAAGCTATGGGGTAGCGTCTATCATTATAAAGATAAAGATTCTAAGATTAAGAAATTAAATATAAGAGTTTATGAAGCAGCTATTATAGTTTATAGAAATAATGCTTATAAAATTTGGGATTTTATCAAAAAGAGAGCCATTTAGTCTGGAGATATGAGAATCCTAGAAAATACTTTTTATACTTTAGAAACAGTGTTGCTTTTATCTATTAATTTTGAGAAGATTTATAATAATTATAGGTTGATTTAGCTTAATAATAACTTTATTTTAAACCTAGATAAACCTATTTATAGTACAAAATAAAATAATAATAATACTATTAATAATAACTCTTTAATGAATCCTTCTACTAAAGTTCAAGAAATAACTAGGATAATTCCAGAAGAATATTCAGATAATACAATAACTGAAAATAATATAATATTAGAATTGCATATAGAAAATAATAATGATATTTAGGGAAAGTCTAACCTATATATTAATTTACCTATTATATCAGAAGAAGCTGAAAGAAACTATAAAACCCATAAAGAAAGTATTTCCTTTACTATTTTAGATTATCCTAGTTTAGATAGTTATATTAAATTATATAAAAGTACTAATAGAAAGAATCAGATTTTATATATTCTATTAATTCATAAAATAGAAGAACCTACTTCTTTCATTATAATATTTAAACCCTCTAAATATAGAAACTAGACTTGAGTTATAATAAAAGAAATAGAATAAACAAGATATATAAATAGTTAAAACGTAATACTTCTATCTACTATTAATATTAAGGATATTAATATTCTAAATAGTAGATAAGTTATAAATTAAAGATAAATTATATAACTAAAGAAGCTATATATAAAATTAGATAGGTAGCTTAAGCTTATAATTAATATTTAAGTATTAATTATTTAGAGATTTTTAGTACCACTTATAGGTCTAAAGGTTAGAAATATATAATAATTCTTTCTATTCATTTAGGATAGACTTTAATTTAATATGATATTACTTTAGTATTTATTTATACTAATAGTAGTTATATTAAAGATCTTTAATCTATTTAAAGTTATATACCCCTTAGGACTCTTTAAAGGAAACTATACCTAGTAGTTAGCTCTTATCTTATTTACCCTATAGATACTACTAGTACTAAGGAACTATTTAAATAGAGAAAAGCTTAAGTAGTAAACGTAGTTAGTTAATATAATTACTAATAAATAAGCAAAGTATTAGCCTATCTATTATAATTACTTCTTTAAAGGATTATAATTATATAATATTAATACTAACTAGCTAGTAATACTTACTACTAGCTATTAATAGTTACTAGTTGTTAATAGCTAGTAGTAAGAACTACTAATTAGTAGTAATTACTATATAATTTATATAACTAGTAGGAATACTAGTTATACTTACTTACTATAGGATTTAAACCTACTATTCTTACTATAACAGTAAGAGCCAGCTAGATGTTAAACTACTATATCAAGCGGGTTTTCTATTTATACTAATATTAATAAACCTATATATATTTATCTACTAATTAGATTTTATTTTGATAGAAAGAAGAATTCTTTAGAATCTAATCTAAATATAAATATAAATACTTATAAAAATAATAAAGATTATATCTTGATTTATTTATTGAATAAAGTATTATATAGTTTGAAATAAAATCCTAGACTTTAGTATAATTATCTTAAAAATATTCTTTACTTAATGGGATTTACAAGTTCCCTTTATAATAAAACGGCTTTTATTTTAAATGGAAAACTATATATAGTTACTTTAGCTAATTATATAGACAATATATTACTAGTAGTTAATAATCCGAGAATAGCTAACTATTTATATAATTCTTTAAAATATAAAATAAAGGTTTAAAACCTAGGAGAACTTTCTATCTTTCTTAATTATAATCTATCTATAAATTTAAAAGAAAAGATATTTATTACTAATCAGAATAAGAATACTGAGAAAATTGTTAAAAGATATAAGAAAGAAACTATTTATAAATTTAAAATTCCCATGGATAATAATCTCAAGTTATTTGAAAATAAAGAAAAAACTTTAAAAGAACATATTTAAAAGTTTTCATAGGAAATAGGAGCTCTATTATATTTAGCTTTAAAAATAAGGTTTAATATTACTTTCATAGTAATAACTTGTTCTCAATTTGCTTATAATCTAGATAAATATTATTTTTTAACTTTTAACTATATATAGGGTTATTTAAATAATAATAAAGAATATAGATTTATTTATAAATATAAAAATTCATTTTCTATTAAGGATATTATAAGATATACTAATTCAGATTAGATAAGAGATCTAAATAATAGGAATTCTACTTCTTATATTTTCTATTTAAGAAGAAATAGTAATATTATAAGTTATTGTACTATAAAATAAAAAATACTAATTTTATCTACTTATAAAGTTGAATATATAACTTCATTAAATACTTATAAAGAAGCAATATATTTATGTTATAATTATAATTATATAGATTTAAAACTAAGCTTATCTAAAGTTAAAAAACCTAAGTTTTATAGATAATTTAGTAGTAAAGAGATTAGCTGAAACTCCTAAATTTTATAAAAAAGTAAGATATATAGATATAAGATATTATTTTATAATAGATTTTATTAGAGATCAAAATATTTTTATATATTATATAAATATAGAAGGTAATATAACTATGATTTTAACTAAGCCTTTAGATTTAGTGAAATTTATGTGAAATTCATATATATTCTCAGAAAATATATTTTAAAAGCCTTTCTTTTTTTAGTTTTTATAGTGTTAAGCTTTATGACTTTATATAAATATTTTCTTTTTTCTATTAAGTTCTATAAGTTTTTATATAAGTAAGTTATATATTAGTAAAATATATTGTTCGTTTATCTAGAGCGTAATATATACTATATGTAATCTTACTATATAGGTATAAAGTGTTATTCTAGTTATTTATTATTATTATTCCTATATTATATAGCATGAGGCGTTATATAAAGCTCTAGATCCATAGTATAGGAATTACTTGTTAATTATTATATAATTAGTTATAGCTAGTATTAGGTATTTAGTATTTATTATTAGGAAGGTATGAAAGACGTATTATTATATATATAGTAATATATATAGTTACTATATACCTTATAGTATAGTATAATTCATACTAGTAACTTTTCTTTTTACTATATACTTTAGTACCTATCTATTTATATAAAAAATAGTAACCTTAGTGATTTATATTTTTACCTTAATAATATTTAAATATCTATTTATTTATTCTACTTAAGTTACCTAGCTTTCTATTAAAATAATTATATAGTTTAAATCAATGAATCTCTTGAAAGTATAGTTCAGTATATTCTTTATAAAAGTATTAGTAATATCATTATCTCTATTAATCTACTATACTTTTTAAAATTCATAATATTTATATAACTA
>AMCV02000027.1:1020101-1050909 GCA_000350065.2 Colletotrichum orbiculare MAFF 240422 | reverse complement strand
CCTTATTATTCTAAATATATTATAATTTTTAAGTTAATATAATATTACTTATAACTAATTTTAACTAATTATAAAAACTCTAAAATATTATTATAAAACTAAAAGAAACTTATAAATACTTAGATATACTATAACATATACTTATAAGTAAGAAATAGAATATTATATCTATATAAAAGTTTAATAGGAAGGCTTTCTAGATATAAATAAGTTTAAATATAAATATCTTAAAAACTTCTTTTTTATTCTTCTTAGGATTCTTAGTTATAATACTTCGAAATATAGTATTCTACTAGTTAGAATAATATAGCTATTAATATTTATTATTTTTAAAATAGTCTTTAATATAGTAAGTTATCTATTCGAACTATAAGTTAAGACTAAAGTCACTTAAATACTCAAAATGATACGTAAAAACCTAATCTTTTAGTATAATTAAGAATACGCTAGCCTATATATAATATAAAATACTATATTTAAAGTAGGAATTATAAAGAATATAGATCTTAATTTTAAATATATTATATAGGTTTCTATTATACTTTATATTCTTATCATAAAGATTTATAAGATTTATAGTATACTTAGCTAAAGTATTTTTAAAAGTAATAATAGAAGTAGTATATAAGGGGTATTTAAATTATTTTAATAATTATAAATTATAATACTTATAATTTACTCCTGCTTAATATAGTAGTTTAACGTCTAGCTAGCTTTTACTGTTTTATAGTAAGAGTAGTAAGTTTGAATCCTATAGTAAGTAACTATAACTAGTAGCTTTATACTTTCTAACTATATAAGCTAAGTATAGTAACTACTACTAGCTATTAGCTACTACTATTAGTTATTAATAACTAGTAACTATTAATAGCTAGTAATAAATATTACTAACTAGCTAGTATTAGTATTATATAATTATAATCCTTTAAAGAAGTAATTATAATAGATATAGGCTTATATTTTCCCTTTATAATATACCTCTTATATTTATTAGTAATTATATTAACTAACTATATTTACTACTTAAGGTTTCCCCTATTTAAATATTTCCTTAGTACTAGTAGTATCTATAGGGTTTATAAGGTAAGAGCTAACTACTAAGTATAGCTTCCTTTAAAGAGTTCCTAAGAGGCATATAATTAAATAGTTTAAAGACCTTTAATACAACTAAATAATTCTTACAATTTACTTTTTATATATAAAGAAACTCTATATTAGAAAAACTATATACTAATAAAGTTAATAAGAAAAATAAGAAGTATAATGATAATACTAAAAGTATAAAAACTAATTAATTATATTACTATTATCCTTCTTCTATATCTTATAGGAAAGCTAAAATAGTTTTAATTTATTAAACCTTAAGTTTGGTTTTATAGAGAAGTATTATAATCTCTTATTCCTCTTCTATAAAGTCTTTAAACTACTCTAAGAATTTCTTAAAGTTTTATTTAAAAGTATTTTAATATTTACTAATTTTAATAATCTCTTTAAATATCTAAAAAGTAAATAGATCTTATTAAATAATTTAATATAAAATACTAAAAATCCTTTTATTATTCATATTAAGTTTAATATTATAGAAAAAGAAGTAGTTTTAAATCTATTGAGTAATTTAAGTATTTATAAATTATTAAATTATAAGAAGTTAGTCTTTAAAATTATCTTTAAATATCTAAAACAACTTATAGTTATATGGTCTTCAATAGTTATAAAATAGTATTTAGTTTATTAAATAAATTAAAATTATAAGAATATTTTTATCTATAATATTCTTATAATTGATATTTTTAATCTATCTAAATAATATAAGATTTAAATATTGATAGATTTTTATAAGTATAAAAATACTATTTAGTATTATTATAATAGTTAAAATAATACTTAGAATAAGTATTTCTCTAAAACTTAGTAATTTAAATATTATTATAAAAGTAAGAAGAATATTAAAAGGGTTTTTAAGAAGCTATATAGGTTTCTTAAAGAGTTAAGACTAAAGATATTGAAAATCTCTAGTATTATGAAAGTTTAATAAAACTTAATAAAGTTTACTATATTTACTAAATATATTCCAATAAGTAATAAGAAAATATATATAATCAAATTCTTCAAAAGAATACTATAAGAAATACTTTAATTTAACTAGAATAAAAGCTTTAATATAATATTGATACTTAAGTCTTATAGAAACTTCCTTAAGGTATTAATATATAATCCGGAATCTTCTAATTGAAGTCTTAAAGTGAGGAGAATTTAAAATATCTAAATAGTTATTCTTATAATCTTTTATTTTATATAGGTTTTAAATATAGTTTTTATAATTATTTTTTCTATTATAAGAAACTTTATTAATTTATAGTATAATAGTAATAGAAAGGTTAACTATTAATAAGTATTAGTTTATCTAAAGGGTAGTATATACTATATATAATCTTATTATATAGGTATAAAGTAGTATTCTAGTTATTTATTATTATTATTCCTATATTATATAGTATGAAGTATTATATAAGGCTTTAGATTTATAATATAGTAATTACTTACTAATTACTATACGATTAGCTATAGCTAGTACTAAATACCTAATACTTATCACTAGTAAGGCGTAGAAGGCATACTACTATATATATAGGAATACGTATAGTTACTATATACTCTATAGTATAGTGCAACTGATATAAACTTTATAGGGGGATATTAGATTTATTCTAATATATAAAGAACTTCTATTTCTATTATTCTAATAGAAGTAATAAGAAGTTATATAATATTTCTATATAACAGAATTACATAAAAACCGCTTTAAAAATATATACTTTCCTTACTTTTCTACCCCTAGTGGTTTTTAAGTAAATACGGTAAAGGTATAGAGGTTTAATTTTTTATAAGGTATTAGAAGTAGTTTAAGCTATATATACTATAGTTATAACACCTTATATATTATAGTTATAATAACTAATTTGCTGTAGCTACACTGTAATATATATTACATTTTAACCTATACGTTATAATTACAGCGCGTTATACGTTATATCTATAGTAGCTTCTATATTATACTAAGGTATATATACTATAGTTATAATACTTTATACGCTATAGGTATAATATATTATATATTTTAGCTATAGTAGCTTATATACTATACCAAGGTATATATATTCTAATTATAATACCTTATATACTATAGCTATAGTAGTTTATACGCTATAGCTATAGCTAGAACTCTAGTAATATAGCTAGAACTCTAGTAGTATAACTAGAATTCCGAAATAAACCCTCTAAATAGAAACCTTAATATCTTTATAAATAGTAGTTAGGAATAAGTCATCATACTATTGATCAAATCACTATTTCTCCCTCTATATAACTATTATTATTATGAATATTTCGAATAGGTCTTTGTATTAAGAAGACTAATTTTATCCTATTACATTTCTCCGGACTTTACGGTTATCTATAGTAATCACTTAACTATTAATTTACCTACCTATCTATCTATTCTAATAACTATAAGTATCTTACTATAATAAATCTTATATACATAATAGAAAGATATATTATAATACTCAATTATATTAATACTATTATATATTTTAATAAGAAAAACATAAATTATTAATCCTATTATCTTTACCTCTAATCTAAATTCTTCAAATCAAAACATTATTTATATAAGTAATAATAGAATTATAAAAGCCCTAATATATATTAATCTAATATACTTTAGAAGCTTCTCTTACTATTTCTACTAATATACTTAGGAAGGATTGAATAATATTAAATCGTATTATAATATTAATAATATAGAATATAAAACAGCTATTAATATAGATAATATTGATAATAATCTCAAAGTCAATATTAGTATTACTATGAATAGTCAACTAAAAAGATAAAAAGCTATATTATATATTTAGCACTAATGATAACATTTCTTGAATATCTTAAAAGTATAATATTTAAATAGATATCTTACTTGATTAAACATATTATAAGAATATATAAGAACTAAGTATCTAAAATAGTAATGAAATTTCTATATTTCTATCTCTATATAATATATACAAGTAATTATTATCTTCCTATGAAGAAACATCTATAGATCTTGCAATTTCCAACTAATATATATAATCTTCTTATTTTAGTAGGACTGATTGTAAATATTATTAAATGTAATACTAAAACAATCTTTATCTATAGAACAAAATAAGAAAGAAATATCATATAATGTTATATATAATATTATAATAATAAGAAGTATAGATATATAAACTATTCTGAATATAAGAATTAGAGACACTCTACTAAAATATACTATTACTAATTTATCTTATAGAAATATAAAGATAAGAAAAAGGTTAACTATTTACTCAAATATAGTAAACTATAAGCATCTAGTAATTGAAAAACTAAGAATACCTAAATTAAGTAAAATACCTCAAAAGGTAATATTTAAATAATGGCTTTTAAACATAAGTATAAATATAAGAACTATGGTAATACTTTCACCACTAGAAATACCTTTTTTTATAAACGTATAGATTACAAACTTATCTTAAAGAAATCTAGTCAATTTACCTTTAATATGAGTAATAGAATCTTTACTAAAGACAACATTAAAAATTGTTCAAAGAAAGTAGTAATCTAATCTTTAAAGTTATATTATACTTAATATTAAGTAATAGTATTATTATACCTATTATCTTAAGAGAAATTCTTAGAATTATTATCCAAACTATTGATACTTTAATAATCTACAAAGAAAGCTTAATATAGTATTATATAATATATTTTGGAATTAGTATTATATATTATATTCTAAAATTAGTATTCGACTTATATCTATCAAATGAAATATACTTCTCCTTAAAAGCATATTTTATAAACTAATAACCTGTTTTACTACATATAAAAGACTTCATATATATATAACTACGTATAAATATGAAAAGGAAAGAAACTCTATTCAATGTAGATAAATATAGATACTATAAAATATAAATATAAAGACAATATCAATTATTCTATAGTCTAATACTTCAGAAATACTCTTAAGAGAAATTATATATACACAAAAATAACCTAAAGTTGATTATTAACTTACTTTTAATTATTATCTCTATTATTCTAAACATATTATCATTTCTAAATAAGTAAGGTATTACTTTTAATTAATTATAACTAATGATAAAAATCCTAGAGAATTATTAAGAAACTAAAATAAGCTAACTCGCACTTAGATATATTATAGTATATACCAATAAATTAGAAGTAGAACACTATGTTTATATAGATATTCAATAGAAAAACTTTCTAGATATATGTAAGCTTAAGTATAAAAGCCTCAATAGCTTCCTTTTTATTCTTCTTGAAATCTTGAATTATAGTACTTTAAGAAATAGTATTTTACTAATTAGAAAGGTATAGCTTTTGATATTCTGTTTTTCAAAATAATGTTTAATACAGTAAATTATCTATTTATACTATAAATCAAAACTCAAATTATTTGAATACTTAAAATGATACTTAAAGACTTACTCTTTTAGTATAAGGAAGAATATGCCTACTTACATTGAGTAAAAAGTATTTCTTAGATACTTATACTAAAGTTAAGGATTCTATTTTAAACTATATAATACTTTATTCAATAAATAAATGAAAAAGAAAATAGTTTCTATTACTTTTATAAATATTTATATATATATTCAGATTAAATCCCAAAGAATTTCTCTTTATATAAAAGTAGAATCTAGTTAGTAGATAAATATATATAGATTTCTCAAGATTAGTATAAATGAATATTATAATATTATTATATTATATTAAAATCTATTATGAATAAATAAAAAGAATTATTATATATCTGTAACTTTTAAACCTATAAGTAATACTAAAAGTTTCTAAATAATTAATATTTAAATATTGATTATAGTTTCAAGTTCTGTATTTAGTTCTATAAATAGGTTCTTCAGTTATATTCTTTACGTTTAATTTATAAAACTATCTACTATGTAGAATATTAATGTCTTAAATATTAATAGCAGATAGAATCATTACTTTCTAATTATTTATAAATCTTATTTATTCTATTTCTTTAATTATGACTAGAACCTAGTATCTATATTCAGGGGATTTGAATCCTTAGACAAAATAAGTAGGTTTTTCTACCTTATTAATTAATAAAATATATAAAGCTCAATTATTTTCATTAGTATTTTTATATTATTTTATATAACTATTTAACCTAGAATAGTTTGAAATAGTAAGAAGGGAGTTTCTTCATAAGTGTTATAATCTTTTTGGCTTTATTTAATATAATAAGTAAACTAATATATAAGTTAGACTTTCTCTAAATATTATTATTCTTTTCTATATTCTATTCTAGAATTTTATAAGGATAAATTAATAGGACTACGTAGTACGCCTAGTAACTAGCTAGCTATAGCTACTAAGATATTAGAAAGAACTTTCAGCTAAAGGATTATAATCTAGATCTTTTAAGTAATAGTTTATATAATAATACAGACCTTAATTATATATCTAAACCTTTCCTAATTAAAGCTTTTAGCTATAGTCTTATAATCCTATTACTTTTATTTAATCTTATAAGTAATTAGTATAAGTAAGAGTATTAAATAATAACTATTTTTATAGAGAATAGCTACTTTATAAATATAGACTTAATATAAGCTTTGATAAACTTTAATAATTAATATTTAACTTAGTAGAAATATATAGTAAACCTTCTAATACTATATTATATTATTATTAGGAGTCAAATAAATAAAGTAGTAATAATAATAGAATAATAACCCCTAGGGAAAATACTCCTAAAGAGAAATACTTGTTATATACTACTTGAAATAACTTAAAGTTTAGTATTAATATAAACTCTTATCAATAGTATATTAAAGAAGTTCAAATAGAAAACTTATTAGAAAACTTTATATAAAGTATATTTTAGAGAAAGGAATACTTACTTTTTAATATAAGAAAAAGGGGGATATTAACTTCTATTATAACTCCTAGGTTTAAATAGTCGCTATTCTCTTAGCAACTAATATTTAAATTTAAGAAGTAATCCTAATTATTATTCCTACTACTATTCCTACTAATATTAAACCTAATAAGTATTATAAGTAAAATACTTAAAACTATATAGTTTTAAGTAGTAATATTCTAAGAATAGATATAGAAATAATAAAAAGCTTATAAAGAGTAAACTATAACTTTTATCTAATACCTAGTTGAATAATTAGTAGTATTTAGGTTACTTAAAAACTAAGAAATACTATCTTTATATAACTATAGAATAATAGGGGAAGGATTTATAATTAAATACATTAATAATTAGATTATAGTTATTAAGGATAACTACTAAATCCAACTAAGTAGTATAATTAACTAATAGATCTAATAAGTATTTATAAAATTAGTATCCTAACGCTAGATAGAATAGAAAAACTATAGGGTTAACTTAGAAGATAATTTTATGTAAACTAAATTTATTATATTTATTTCTTAATAATATATTAGCCTGGAAATATAAGAGAAGTTATATAAATAGAAATTTAAAGGAGTATAATAAATAGAATACTAATTACTTATATAATATTATACTAAGTAATTAGTACTATACTAAAACTTAAGTATATTTAGATTTAAATAGAATAAAGGAGAAGCTTTTATCTACTTCTACTAAATATACCTAAGTTTGAAAAAGAAAACAGAGAGATTTAAAATCTTAATCCTTAAAGCTAGAAATATTATAATAGAAGCTAAAAGATTATAAGAACTTTAATAGTATTATACTAGTAAATAAATATAAAATAGGAAATATAAATATTTATATATAGGTTTATAGTTTTTCTAATTATTCTTATTCTTATAAATAGTAGAATAAACAGGGCTATTAATTCTATTATTATGTCTATAGCCGGTATTATCAAGGTATACTAGTAGTATTATTAGTACCTAGCTGGTGTGAGTCAATATCGTAAGCATTAATACAGTAAGTTTAATACTTTAAAGCTACTACTAGTATATTAAGTTATAACTTTCTAACTATTATAAGGCTTATACTAGCTTTTAGGTTAGAGCTAGGTTTAAACTAGTAATTATACTACTAAGTTTTTTTAGTTATATTTACCTATAGAGATATATATAAGCTATAGTATATAACTAGGTATTTTCCTATTATAGAGATTATTTACTAGGTGTTATATAAAGCTACTTATTAAATAGGGGGGCTAAATATATAAAAGTCTATTAATTCTATTAATACTAAATAGTGAGTAATAAGATACTAATAAGTTAAGTAATATTATACCTACCCTAAACTAGAAAACTATATATATATTAACTATATTATAAATCGTAAGGATTTACTTCTTATATAGTAAGACTAAGTATAGAACTAAAAGCCATAAGAATAAAATAGGTATAGATAGGATATTAATAGTTACCTAAAAGCAGAATATTATAAAACTTTATATTTTATAATAAACTATTAATACTAGCTCTTATATTAAAGAGATCTAGAGAAATAAATAGGTATAGAAATAGAACTAATAGTCTTTATATTAATTAAAGAATTAATCTTTATAAAGAAAATAGCTAAAAGCTTAATAATTATTCTCTACAATATTAAAAAAAGGGAAATAATAATAAGTATAGATCTATACTTATAAGTAAACTTTATTATGAGTAAGTAGTTAGTTATATTACTAAGACTAGTCTTAGTTAACATAGTTACACCTATTTTAGAAGGATTTAAAAGTTTAATATTAGAGCTAGGGAAGTTATACTAATTAATGTCCTTCTTTATAGATTTAAATAATTATTTATAGAAATTATACTAATGATTTATTAATACTTACTAATTAGAAAGATATATAGATTTCTTATTAGAAGAGTATTCTATAGGTAAGGAAGGTATTATAATAAACATCTAGATAAATACCTAGTATTATAAATAGATATCTATTATTAAATTAGAAATATTTTCTTAAGAAATTACTAAGAATAATAAGATTATTTCTATACTATATATTAATAAGATAGGAAAGGGCCTTAAGGCTTATATAGAAGTATTTAGAAAAGAAGATAAGGTTATTATAATTATAGCCATTTTTAAGGAGTTTATAAGTAAATAGGGAGTATTTAATAAAATTATAATAAAGTCTATCCTAGTTTTGAAAAATATTGAATATACTATTAAACTAGAATTAAGTAAGAAACTACTTTATAAGCTTATATATCTATTGAATAAGTAGTAATTAGAAGAATTAAAAATATAAATTATAAAAAATCTAGTAAATAGATATATATAGTTTTCTATAAGTAAATTAGGTATATTAATCTTTTTTATTTTAAAGAAAGATAGTTTTCTATATTTCTATATTAACTATAGAAATCTTAATAAAGTAATACTTAAGAACTATTACTTATTATTACTAATTAGTAAGTTTTTAGATAGATTCTAAGGAGTAATATAGATTTTAAAAATTAACGTTATAGATATTTATTATTATATTAAGATTAAGCTAGAAGACTATTAGAAAATAATATTTAGAATCTAACATAATTACTATAAATATATAATAATACTATTTAGTCTTATAAATATACTAGTAACCTTCTAAATATATATTAACTAAATACGTGTTGATTTAATTAATATATACCATATAGAATATATAAATAATATTATAATATATATAATAAATACTAGAGAGAACTATATTAAAATATTATTATAAATATTTATTAAATTATATAAAACATATTTCTTTACTAAACGTTCTAAATAGAGATTCTATATAGAAGAAATAAATTTCCTAAACTACATAACTATTTAAAAAAGAGTTAAAATAGACCTAATAAAAATCTAAATTATTATTAAATAGAAACTACTAGAAATATTTCAAAGACTTTAGGTATTATTAGGTTTCTATAATTTCTACTATAAGTTTATTACTAATTATTCAGGAGTAATAATACTACTTATAGTATTTTTTAAAAAAGGGATAGAGAGAAAAGTCTTCTTATAATTAGAAAGTATAAAATCTATATGTTTAATACTATAAAATACTTTCTACTTAGTAATTATTCTTTAACATTAAAATCCTATTAGGAATATTAAAATAGAAATAGATATATTATAATAAGTAATCTTAAATATCTTATTATTGAAAATAAAAGACTAATAGTAACTAATTATTTATTATTTTAAAAAGCTTAGTAAAATAGAATAGAAGTAGGAAATAAGTTAATAAGAGTTACTAATTATTATTAAAAGCTTTAATTACTAGGAGTATTACTTAATAAAACTCTTAAAGAAATTTATAATCCTAATAAACTATTAGGTTTTAATAAGTATTATTATAATATTAATATAGGATATTTAGGAAAGGCTTATTTACTAGATTTATAAACTCTTAATATTTAATTTCAATCTAAAATACTAATCTAAAACTACTAACTTAATAGATAAACGACCTAAATAGCTAGATTATATAAAAAAAGAAATAGAATACTTAAAAATACCACTAATTTTTATTAATAAACTATAAGTTATTAAATTATTATTAATAGATACTTACTAGAAGGTTGCTAAAACTAAATAAAGTTAAGAATTAGTAAAGGTTTTTACCTAGATAATATAGATATAAAAAGGATACTTTAGTATAAAAACTAAACTTTAAAATAGAAAATATTGAACTTCTTAAAAATATTACTTTTTTAGGAATACTAGAAGTATATTAATAATTATAATTATAATTACTTATAATAAAGAAGTATATAGAATAATAAAGAATACCTAGTAAATACTAATAGGTAAAGGAAACTTATAAAAAGCTAGGATTATATTCTCATATAATATATCTTATATTTAATAATAAGAAACCTTATAAAAAAGGAATAATATATTCTATAGGGAATTCTAAAAATATTAAATAAATTATTAAAAAACTATAAACCTATAATAAGGATTACTAGATATATATAGAAAAAGCCTAGGGAATAACTAGTAGCTAGAAAGACTACTTAGTAAATTTAGAAAGGATATTATTCTTCTAAAATAAACTAATTATATTTAATATAAACTTCTTAAGATATAACTTTATTTATTTATATTATAATAATAATAAAGTAGGCTATATAAATACTAATAAGACTTATAACTTTATAAAAAAAACTTCTACTAAAGTAATATAACTATAAATATATAAGATTATATGATATTGTATTAAATCTATTAAAAGATTAGAATACTAAAATTTAAATTATATGACTACTTATAGTTTCTACTTCCCCTAATATACTACTTTAAGAAATTAATATAAACTTTATTATAAGACTTCTAGAGAGNNTACTTATTAAGATAGTAATATATATAATATTATTCTAATTATTATAAATAGGTTTATAAAGTTTTTGATATTTATTCTAATAATAAAGAAGATAATAGTTATAAACTTAATAGTAATACTTTATAAAAGAGTAGAATATTAATTTAGTATTCTAAAAAGTATTATTAGTAATAGAAATAACTTCTTTATAAGTTAACTTTACAAATAGTTTATAATAAGATGGCTGATTGAGTAATAACTATTAATAATATACTACTTATAAATAGATAGTTAAATAGAATGAATATACTAGATATTAGAATGTTACTTAAAAGTATTTACTAGTAGTTTGCTTACTATTCAAGTAGTATAATTAAATAAAGTTATATTTATGAATAATAATAGTATATATAGTACTACTAAGTACTTATTAATAAAAAGGTCATATAGGTTTTACTTAGGAATAATTAAGTATATAGTAAAGAAAGATTTATTAGTATAAAGTATTATAGAATAAATTACTTATATTAGTTAAATATATTATGAAATAGTAGAATATTCATAAATAGTAGTTAAAAGNTTAGGTAAAAATATATAACTCAAAGTATTAACTATATATATATAATTAGGCAGTAGTTATTAAGCTATTAATAAAGAATTTTAGATTTAAATATAAGAAGTAAGTTTAAAAATAAATTAAAGTCTTAAATGTTGAAAAGGTAGGGGAATAAGTATATAATATATATTTATTAGAGTAATAGTATTAGATATAGAATACCTTCCTTATTTCTTACTTAAATTTTAAATAGAATAATAAAAGGATACCAATAATTAGATTATCTTTTTTAAATTAGAAGATAACTTTATAGAATAAGAAATAGAGGATATTATAAGGAAATAAGGAGATAGAGATAATAAATACTGTTTTATAAAATAAGCTAAGTAGCCTATAGAATATTATATATAGGAAATAATAGTTAACCTAAATAATATATAAGAAGTTATTTAGAAATTTGAAAAATAGATAATCTAATATTATAAGAAGTAAGATAATTAGTATAATATTAATACTAAATAGTTAATAATAATATCCTAAAGAAGGAGAGAAAAATAATTCTATTAACTATTTAAATAACTTAAATATTATTCTAGCAGGTATATTTTTAAACTGGAAAAAGCTAATATATTTTAATAATAGTAGTTATATTGAAGGTCTCTAATCTATTTAAAGTTATATACCTCTTGGGACCCTTTAAAAGAAGCTATACTTAGTAGTTAGCTCTTACTTTATAAACCCTATAGATAATACGAGAGCTGAGGAACTATTTAAATAGAGGAAACCTTAAGTAGTAATAATATAGTTAGTTAATATGATTACTAATAAAAATAGAAGGTATATTATAAAGAGAAGGTATAAGCTTATATCTATTATAACTACTTCTTTAAAAGATTACAATAGGTTATTATATAATATTAATACTAACTAGCTAGTAATACTTATTACTAGTTATTAATAATTACTAGTTATCAGAGCATTTCGAAATAATACATATTATATTACAAATACATAGTACATTACATATTACATATTACAAATACAAATACATTACATATATTTATAATATATTAGGAATTTCTTTCTAATATATGTATTTGTAATATATTACATATTATAAGTCTAAAATATATTCCTCATCTATGATATTTAATTTATAATATAGTTATTATATTAAATATAGTAGAATATATTAGATAATTTATTATAAATATTATTATTTAAATAAAGTATTACTATATTATATATATATATAACTTTCTCATAAATATATTAATACTTAATAGATATAAATAGATGACAATAAAAGATATTTATACTATATAATACTATAAGATATATATATATATATATATTATACTTTATAATAATAAGCTTATTTATTTAGTTTAACTATATTATGCTAAGAAATAGGAAGATATACGAAATATATAATATATTATATCTATCTATATAAAAATATACTATCAAATAAGATTAAACTTTATGAAACAATAAATTGAAAGGTTTTATTCCTAATTTAGTTAAAAGTCTAATTAGAAGTAATTTAGAATGAGAATATAAAAAATAAGTAGCTAATAAAGTAAGTATTAATATAATTAGAATATTAGAATTAATATACTAATTTTATATTAATAGTTTTAGAGAATGTATTAGTAACGATCTTCAAATAGCTGATAGAAAAGGATTATTCTTAGGATTTATAGAAAATTATATTCTTTTAGAAAGTACTAGTCTAAATATTAATACTAAGAATAAAGGGAAATCTAGAGATAATATTATATCTAAAGTAAATCTTATAATAAATCCTAATAGGTCTAATGTTAAACCTAAAGAATTTGGATTACTCTAGTTTAAGTCTAAAGAAGAGTTTAATAGAAATTTATTTCCTATTTAAAATGAAAGAAAAATAGATTTTTCAAAAAGATGAATTGAATAAATATTTAAAAGTATTTTTATAAAGAGATAAAATGAGTTGAAATTGTTAATATTAATATAATCTAAATAAATATAATAGTAAATATAGCTTACTGAATAGTAGAAGTAAAATGAAGTTAAATTCTCTATTTTGAATATTTTGACTAGAAAGTATTTATCTATTCTACTTATATTAATAACTATAGAATCTAATTCTAATTAAATAGGTAATGTTACTATAAAAGAAAGAACTAGTTTGAAATATACAAATTAAAAATAACTCATATTATTAAAAAGCTAGTTTAATGATAATAATAACCTTTAAAATAACTCTAAATTATTAACTCTAAAATTATATATAGATTTATCTAATTATGGAGAGAGTTTAGATAATAAATTAGATTTTACTATTAAAGAAGATATTTCTGATAATAGTAATATAGAGGAAAGTGTTAAAATATAGGTAGATAGGTAGTTTGTACCTAATAAAATATTACTTTATATTAAAGATATATATATTAGATATTCTTAAGGAAAGAATATATAGTATAAAGAGTAAATAATAGTTATATTTAGTAAAGGAACTTTATTACTAATTAATATTAATATATACTAAAAGAAAGTATAAAAGCCCTCTTTTATAGTACTATATTTAGTTCTAGAATATTCTAATTAGTAATTATTAGAATATTTGAATAATATAGGTTTATATTAGTAATTATATATATAAAAGTTAATTACTAGTAAGTATTCTATTAAAGAATGAAGTAGAACATTCTACTGAATATTTAATACTAAGTTGAGTACTACTATGGGGTAAATACTTATAACTTAATATTTTAATAAAAAGTAATATAGAGATAGATATTAATTGTAATTATTAAATTAAAGTTAAATGTTTTGTTTAGAATTATAAATTAGATAAATTCAATAGCTCTATTAAACTTTCTTATCTTCTTTATTGACTTTTAATAAGATTAAAAGCTTCTTATGTAGTATATTCTGAATATTTATATATAATAAATAATACTTTGAAATTATATAACTCTATTATATTATAATATATTACTTCAACTATAGTAGTTTTATACTAATTGGAGTTTATTCTATTAATAAATTCATTTACATTAGTAATCTTTATAACCCTAATTTAGTGTATTGTATTACAAATAATACAAATACAAATATATGTATTATATTTGTAATGTAATAGAATCTAAAATGTTATAAATATAAATATATATATTAGCTATTATATGTAATATATTACAGATACATATATTTGTATTTATAGTAGATATATTTGTATTATCGTAATGCTCTGCTAGTTATAAATAGTTATTAGTAAGAACTAATAGCTAATAGTAGTTACTATACTTAGTGTATATAACTAGAAAGTCTATAACTACTAGTCGCGCTTGCCTGCTGTAGGATTTAAACCTACTATTCTTACCGTAATAGTAAAAGCTAGCTAGACGTTAAACTACTACATCAAGTAGGTATATATTTTAATATTAACTTAATTAATATATATAAATTATATAATCTTCATACTTAAAGCTTAGGTATATTCTTATAAGATTATCCCTAACTTCTCTTTATAAGTATAATAGGAATAATAAATACTATAAGAGTAGTAAGTATCATAAGTATAATAAGTATTATAAATATAACAAATACTAAAGATATAGTAATTTACTTAACAATAAGAACACTTTTAGTAATTATAATCTTCTTTATTAGACTAGTTTCTTTAGAAATAGTAGTTTTAGGAGTAATAGACCTTTTAATAGTAGACTAATAGTTACTAAATATAGAAACTATAGAAATAGATAGAATAATATTAGAATGAGTTTTATACTTCTTAATAAGAAGCTTTTCTACTTAAGGATTATTATTTATAAGCTTTTTCTTTAATATTGAGTAAAATAGTATTATTAAGAATAAAGTAATACTAAAAACTTACTAAGTAGATTTTAATAGAAAAAATATAATTACTTATAATAAGTATAGTAATATTATTATTACTATTAGTATAATAAAGGGGCTATAAAGAAATCTCTAAAACCCTAGATCTTTTATTCTTATTACTATTATTATTATTCTAATTATTATTACTACTTTTACTTTTACTAGTAATAAATGATAGCAAACTAGAAGTATATATATTATAAAGTATAGTAATATTAGACTTATAAGGAATAAGGTAACTACTAGTAATAGTAATAAGATATTGAGATATATTATATTTAGAATAATGAGTAAGATAATAATAAAAAGTATTATTAAATTAGAATAATTGTACAATAATAAGAGTTTTAATACTTTTAAGAATTAAGGTATAATCAAATATATTAAAGAAGTAGATAAGCTGTTATTCTAAAGTAAACATAAGACTATCATTATCAAGATAAATAAGCTATATAGTAAATAATTAGTAAAATACTTCTTCTTTAGATCTTAAGATATTAAGCTATCTAATTAAGTATTAGTAATAATAAGGTGAATACTTAGTAAACCTATAATAATAAAGTATATAATATTTAAATACTTATAGATAGCTGATATTTCCTAGAGGAAAGAATATTCTAAACTAAGTTTCTTTTTCTATATATTAATAAGAAGATTATAAATAATATTACCTATATACTACTATTGTACTAAGACTTTAATTAGAATATAGAATAATTTATTTTTATATTTAGAAATTAAAGCCTTTTACTTAAATATTTAATAATAGATAATAATCTAATTCTAAGTCGCCTAAATAGTATTATATAATTCAAATAAAACCTACATAGTAAAACATAATAAAAATAGTAAATATATAGTAAAAGAATAACTTATACTATAATATTACTACTTATTTCTTTTATAAAAAAATACTTTAAGATATAATTACTAGTAATATAGAGTAGTTCTTCTTTATAAAGATAAAGTGAGGATAGATAACTAAAATAAGGTAGATAATTACTAAGCTTTAAATATAAGAAACTCTTATTAGGAGCTTCTTTACTATTATAGATAAATATTTAGAAAATAGTAGTAATAATAGTAATATAGGATATTATTAGGGAATATATAATATATAAATAATGAAGAAGAAGAGGTAAAAAGAATGAGAAAAAATGATAAACTAGGAGCAACTAGTAAGATAATAAAAGAAGTATTGAAAAGATAACAACAATATAAATATAAAATCGAAAGATAATGGGATATATATAGAAGAAGTAGATGATACTTACTAAATATATAGTAAGATAATATAAGAGATTATAGTAGAGTTCGAAAAGCTATTTCTATTAGAAAAGTATTATAGAGACTAAAGGTATTAATATATTACTAAGATAATAATAAAATAATTCAAATAATAGAAGAAATAAATAAAAGCCTAATGATAATAATAGAAAAAATTAATTCTATTATTCAGACTATAAAGAATTACTTAGATAAATAATAATACTATAATGGAATAATTACTAGTATTAAAAGAGTATTTTATATAATAAATAGTTAGTAATAATATATAGATTTATAATAGATCTTAAGGAGTATATATTTATAGTTCTAAGAACTAAGGCTTTTAGAAGGAAGAATAATTATAAGGATATATTAATAGGACTATATAGTATACCTAATAACTAGCTAGCTATAACTATTAAAATATTAGAAAGAATTATTAGCTATAGGATTATAACTTAAATCCTTTAAGTAATAGTCTATATAGTAATATAGATTCTACCTATATATCCAAACCTTTCCGAATCAAAACCTTTAGCTATACTCTTATATATTTTATTATTTCTAATTATTTGAATATTTAAACTTTCCTCTAGAAGTATTCTAATTATTTTTTAAACTCTAATGATAGGATTTATTAAAAAGGTATTATTATTATTCTTATTATTATTTCAACTTATATTGGAAGTAGAAGTGTCTAGATTTAAAATATTATTATTTATAAACTAACTAAACTTATGATTATTAGAATTTGTTTCTAGATTAATAGATAAAGATAGCTCCTTTTCTAAAATATAGAAATATTTTCTAAAGCTTTTATATCTCTAGATTATAAAGTTTTCTTTTTTTAAAATCCCAAAGTTTATAAGTATTATCTCTATAAGTTATAATAACTTCTTTATAAGCCTTTATATCTAATCTTTTAGTATTAAGATCTTTATTTTTATAATAGCAAAAATGACTCTATACTTTAATATTATTAATCTTAAGTTTTAATTCATATTTTTAACTTATAGGAAGTATCGAAATTAATAGAACGACAAGGAGTTCTATTATACTAATATAGAACTATTAAAATATCCCCCTATAAACAATAAGGTAAATTTGAGTAATAAATTAGAACTCTAACTTTATTAATAAGAGTTTTTATTACTCTTTCTATTAAACTATTAGGTCTATAAGTATAAAAAGATTTAATATTATAGCTGATATTAGAATAAAAATGAATATTCTTTATTCTATTATTAAAAAATATATTACCTCTATTAGTATTAAATCCTTTATTTTTCTCTTATTATTATTTCTATTTACTAACTCTTTCAATTTAGGAAAGATGTTCAAAACTTCTTTGGCTAATTTCGTCTTAATAAAAATCCCTAAGTAAACCTAGTTGATTTATTAATAAATAGAATAAATTTCTTAAATCTAATATGAATTATAGGAATTATCAATCTATCTAAATATAAATTAATATAATTTCAATATTAAAGACTTTATTTCTATTTTGTATCATTTTTATTAATATTGTTAATAGACCTTACTCTAATATAAACTTTATAAATAGAATAAATATCTATTTTATTTACTTTAATGTGTTATATTTTAAGCCTTCTATCTAGTAGGTAGCCTCATATAACGCCTAATATAAAATCACAAGGAAGAATCTAGTAGTATACTATAGCCTATATATGTCTCTATAGGTAAATATAGTAAAGAAGACCTAGTAATATAATATTTAGTTTAAACCTAGCCCTAACTTAGAAATTAGTATAAGCTATATAACAGTCTTATAGTAGTACTTACGATGTTAACTCACAGCAGCTAGCTACTAATAATACTACTAACGCACCTTAATAATACCAGCCTTATAGATAAAAAAGAGCGATAGAAGACTAGCCCTCTCTTCATTCTTCAACACATTTAAGTTAACAGCTGTCTCTGCAATAATACTTATTAGGAATAATATACTTAAGAGGTAGAGTTTGTACTAGCTAAACCTCAGGCGCTAGCGCTATTTCTATAAGCCTTACCTTATTTAAACTACTTAAAATAGAGCTTTATATAGTATATATAGCTATATTTAGTTATATATAATATATATTAGATTTTGCTTCCTATTAATATATAATAGTTAAGAGTCTCTTGATACTATAGAACTATTAGGCTAAATATATATATTATAATAATTTAATATATCTTAAATATTAAGATATATATTAAGAATACCTTTCTATTAATCTTTTAAAGAACTAATTAGTAATTAACCTAATATAATACTTTTTAAATAGAAGTTAAAACTTATAACTTATAGGATTATTTTAATTCTAAAGTAATAACTTATTAAAACTTCCTTTTAAAACTCCTTTAAGAGTTATTCTTAAGTAACTTTCTAAAAACTAAGAAGTATTAATAATTTATTAAAATCTCTTAATTAGGTAATCTTAAGGGTTTTATTCTTATAGTGGTAAGTTAATAAAGAAGATTAATAATTCTTTATAAATATTACTAAAGAAATTTATATAAGGGATATTATAGATTTTATAGAAAAAAGTCTAAAGGTTTATATAGTTTTTTATAGTTTTTATATTTTAAAAACTTAAGAATATCAATATAAGTAGTTAAAATAAGTTTATATAACAGTTTAGATCTTTAAATATATAAATAAAATATTTTAATACTAATATTACTATATAGAAGAAGATATAGGAATATAAATTACTAATTTCTATAATTATTTTAGTATTATAAATAACCTATACTTTTAAAATACTACTTTAATATATTATAAATTACTTTAGTTTTCTAAATTTAAATATTCAACTATAAGAGTAGTAATTAAAATATAGTTTTAGAAGTAGTAAGATATTATATATAAGGTTTTAATAGTTAATTATATTATTTCTATTACTAAAGTATTTTAAGTTTTTAATCTTATGATTTTATTAGTTTTCTTACTAATTAAATTTCATATATAGGTTTATATATTTATAATTTAAAGTTATCTAGATTTTATATTTCTAAATAAAGTTATTTTAGTTATTATAGAAGTAATCTAATATCTCCCTAAAGTCTTCTTATATAATAAGATTAATTATAGTATTTCTAATATTATAATAGAAGTTCTAATTACTATTTTGAATTCTGAAAGTAATAAGAGATATTTCTAAAGTTTAGATAAATCTTTATATTTTCTAAAGTATAAGTTAAATTATATCTTAATATATTATTACTATATATACTTTTAGTTAGCTTATAAAGGCTAAATATTAAATATTTTGATTGGAGAGAGGATTAAATAGTTATTAATTTTAAATCTAGATTTCTTAAGGAAAGTTTAGATTTTTAAGTAATAAGAATTATATAACTAGCTTTCTAGCTAAAGTAGTTATAATATTATCTAGTAAGTATATTATAAAGAGGGATATTAATAATACTCTTTCTAAGACTTTTTTATTTTTAATTTAAATATTTTAGTTTATATCTTCTAAGATATAGAGTATTTTATAATCTTTTAAGGGGTTTTTATAAGAGACTATATTTAGTATAATATGAAGTTTATATTTATTAAAGATTATAGAGATATTAAGACTTTTATTATAACCAATTAAAATAAAAAAGTTAAATTATACTTATATAATTTTACTTTCTATATTACTCTAGTTATAAATCTTATTTCCCTTTAGTAATTATAACAATAAGACTACTAGTAAGATATTAAGTTAAACTACTTATTTTAATTATAGAAAGGTAATTATTCTAAAGTTATAGCTATTAATATTTAATATAATTAGTAAGTCTTTAAGTATTATATATTTTATAAGAGATTAATTATTTTAGTAGTATAGTTAGTATAATATAAGCGTTTTCCTAGATATTATTACTACTAGTAGTATACTATAGATATTATTTAAAAAACCCTAGAAAGTAATAAATAGCTTTAGTACTAATAGTTAGAATATTTTAATAAAAAGCCTCTTAATTACTTTATCTTAGCTATATAAATTATTTATATTATTAATAACTATTCAAAATATAATAAGTATTAGCCTACTTAAAAAGTATAAAAG
This sequence comes from Colletotrichum orbiculare MAFF 240422, assembly GCA_000350065.2. Taxonomy (NCBI): domain Eukaryota; kingdom Fungi; phylum Ascomycota; class Sordariomycetes; order Glomerellales; family Glomerellaceae; genus Colletotrichum; species Colletotrichum orbiculare. Next base: position 1,029,775 of record AMCV02000027.1, on the reverse strand, counting down.
GCTTATAGTATTAATAAGGTAAAATATAAGATTTATTATATAAAATGTGAGAATACTTTATATATTACCCTTAGGGAATATATTACTTTTAATTTTTATTCTTATTATTAAGACTATAGTAGCTATATTTTAAATCTAATATTTATAGATAGAACTACTCATAACTCCTAGGATTTCTATTTTGTTAATTATATTAGAATTATTATTATAAGGGTATTTAAGAGTTTTATTATATTCCTTAAATATTAGTATAGTATTAATATTAAAGTATTTAAATATAATAATAAGGTCTTTAGGTATAAGAGCTTTAAATATAATCTGACTTCTTAAGATATATATTTCAAATTATCTACTTTAAATATCTAGAGTTAAAATAGAAGTATTAAATATATTAGAATAATTATGAAAGTATATATAAATATTATAAAATATAAGAGTAAACTATCCTATAAATTCTAACTTGAAATCCTATAAGTAGTAGTATTTCTTTATAACTAAATACAAATATACCTTTTAGGCTAATAAATATTATACTAAAAACTTTATAAAACTATTTAAAGAGATAATACTATAAAATTAGACTTAGCTTACCTCTATACCTATAGCTATAAATACTTTATTCTTATTAAAGATATAAAACTTAAGTATAACTATTTAATATATTTTAAAAAGTATATTTTTATTAACTTTTTAATTAGTTATATTCTAACTAATTAATATTAAGTATAGAATTTAGTTTAAAATAAAGTTATAATAATTTGTAATATCTCTTTTAATAAAACCTTCGATTTAATAAAAATTTAACTTCTCTATAAGATAATTTTAAATAGTTTAATTCTAATAAAGTTACTCATTAGTTATAAAAGTAAATAAAAATAGTAGAATTATTTAGAATTAGCTTAACTATTTATTTAAGTCTTAGTAAAAAGCTTAATAAAATAGTTTATATTAAAATAAGAAGTAGTTATAATAATTCGAGGTCTTATATCTACATAATAGTTACCCTAGAGCTTTATAAAGTACTATTTAAAACTATAAAATTTATATTAATAATCCCTTTAGAATTACTTATTATATTCTTCTATAATCTTATTTATATAGATAAGATTACAAAAAGATAAAGATTTTAGATACCCCTAGAGAGAGTTAAGTATAAAAAATAGGTAAAGTATTATATTAGAATAACTAAGCGATCTTGATTTAAAACTATTTCTTTAATTAATATCTTTTAGTTATTTCAAGATATTTTGAAAGATTCCTATTTATAGCTATAGAATAATATAAATGGTTAATTAGAAGGACTTTTAAAGATTTACCTTTCTTAAGAATTCTAAAATATAGATATTAGGAATTTTAATAATAAATTTTAACTATAGGGTAAATTGGATATTAATGAATATTTAAAATATAAAAGAGTAGAAGTTTTTACTCTAGAAATCTTATAGTAGAAGTTATTATTATTATTTATATCTTATTTAATAATACTTATTTATCTATATATTAAGGTTATAATAGTAGTTAAATAGGTTTATCTTAAAAGTTATATTAAATTATACTTTTAAAATAAGGTTAATAAGATTTATATAAGAAATTTAAAGGTTTTAAAGTACTATTAGGTTTATACTTATAAGTTTGATAAATATAAATACTTCTTAAAAATCAAGGTTTAGCTAGTTATCTATAGAGATTAATAATTATAAGATAATTATAAGACTTATATAATTATTCTAGTAAGTATATTATTTTAAATTCTTATAGTAATTACTAATTATTCTAATTTTAAGTTATGTTAATATAATATAGTTAATATTTATATGTATATACTTTTCAATAGAATTATTTATATAGAAATACTATTAGATTACTAAATATTAGGTAAGATCTACTACTTTAATAAAATACTATATAGCTTATAGAAGTTTCCTTTCTTATAGTAATACTATTTAGAAATAAGCTTTAAATACTTTAGTTTTAAATTTACTATGGGAGAGCTATATTACTAGCTTAAGAAGTATATTATCTTCTTTTTCTATATTAATAATTATATATTTTATTCCGCTTAGAAGATATATTTAAAATACTTATATTATTAGTAGATTTCTAAAAGAAGTATTATTTTAAGAAAAATAAAGATTTATAGTAGTTTCTTAGTAATAAGGTTATTTAAGATTAAATAGTATAATAGTTATAGCCTTTATAAGTAGTATATATTGAAATATTCTTTAAATATTCTATAAAGTATATATAGTATATGAAATATTTTGAAATCTTTCTTAAAACTAAAGAATTCTCATTATAATATAATTAAACCTCTTATATGGAAATTAAGTACTATTAATAAGATAATAGTTTTATTAATTATATTATAGTTATAATAAGACTAAATATTATTTATATAATAAGTGAATTATTACACTTTAACTAAAGCCTTTTAGATGACTACTATATAGAAGTTAAATAAATAATATAATATTTTAATAAGATACAAAGCTTCTATTTTAAGTTTAACTATAAGGCTAGAAATCTATAAAATAGTTTTATAATTACAATAGATATTAGATTTATAAATAATAGTAATAATTAAAAGAATTCTTAAGTATATATTATATATCTTTTTAGAAGTCTAATTATATAGTAAACTGATAAATAAGATACTATTACTACTTTAATAACTAAAGTAAAGCTTTTAATATTATTCTAAGTTACTTAAGAGGTTATTTATACTACCTATCTTATTACTATATTCTAAATAGATTTTATAATAAATATATTTAATAGAAGTAAGATATATAAACCTCGCCCTACTATTTAAATTTAATATAATAACTAGTAAATAATATATCTTATAACTATTGAAATAGTATAACTATATATAAAACTATCATATAGAGATATTGATAATTACTAGTTTCAATAAAGAGCTATATAGAAGTATTTTAAGATTAAATATATACTCTTAGCAGATCTTGTAATTAATAGTCTTATACAGCTTTTCTAAAGCTATTAGTTTAGTATTTTATTATTTAGATTGATATAATAAATTAGTTAAACTATTTAAAATTATAATAAGAAGAAGAACTTTAAAAAAGACTTCTAATATTTAAAAATCTCAATAAGACTTTTAATAGTTAGTTAGGATCTAAATTATAGTAATAATAAGGTTAAATAAAAAGCTTAAAAATATTAGAAATACCTTCTAGTTGATAAGAAGTATCTAAATAGCTTATAAATAGTATTATTCTTCTTATTATAAAAGTAGAAGTTTAATAAGAATAATAAGATAATAGAGGGAACTTCTTATAAGATATAAATAAAAGGTTTAATTAGTATTATTTAAGAAGGCTAGCTTATAAGTAAAGCCCTTAAGGCTTAGGGGATATATTAAGAATAATATATTTAAAAAGTAGAGTTTATATTAGTTAAACCTTAAGTATTAGTACTATTTCTATAAGTTTCGTCCTATTTAAACTATTTAAAATAGAACTTTATATAGTATGTGTAGCTATATTTAGTTATATATAATACACACCAGATCTTGCCCCCTAATTACGTGTAATAATACTACTACTACTAATAATAATAATAATAATAATAACAATAACAATAAGAACGCTTGAAACATTAGCATGGGGAGTAATACTATTGTTATTAGTATACTAGACTACCTCTAGCTACTATTACTATACTTAACCCCTATGACCTTAATATAAATGTCAATCTTACTAAAACTATTAATAAGTATGAGGACTATAGCTATTTTTATAGAAGCCTAAATAAGCTAATATTATATAAAGACGACTTTACTACTTTCTCTAGCTTTCTTAAAATAGTTAAAGTTAAGTTTAACCTTAAAATATTACTAATAGATAAAACTTTAAATATAGTTAAGAAGTATAAGATTAAAAAAATAAAAAAGAATCTAATATCTAAAAATAGGATAATTAGTGATAACTCTAAATACTTTAAATATATATTAGAAGTAGTTTATTAAGGGTTACTTTATTCTAAAAAAGTATACATATCGAAATCTATTGTAATTATTAGTTAATAGTTAGGAAGGCTAAAATAACCCAAGGTTAGAGATATTATATAATATTTAAAGATCTAAAGTAACTATAGCTATAGTAGTTAGTATAGGGTAGATTGGGGTATAGGTCTTAGCCGGGTGCCAAGTATTCTCTATGCGAAGCGAAAGGCTTCTATTTAATTTATTTTATAAAATAAATGTAAGATATAATCTTTTAAATTATTTAAAACTTTTATATTAATATAACCTAAATAGTTATATACAACCTGAATATTCCGGAATATAATAGTAGAAAGAAAAATATCCTTTTATTAAATAGAAATATTAAGTTTATACAAGATTATTTTTCTCAAATCCTACTATCAAAATAAAATTCTTTTCTATGTCATATAATATAGGGTTTGTCTAGACAATTAGTTTAATTCTTATAATATTTAATTTACTTTAAAATAGAATCTTAACTCTTAATTCTAAAATATAATAAACCTCTTTAAATATAGAAGTTTATTTCTCCAGAAATACTTTTATATCTCCTATCATTACAATTATAAAATATATAGTTCCCTTCTACTTAATCGATTTTAGAACTAGTCTTATATTAAATAAAATAGATTTGTTTTTAATTATATTAAGAGTAGTTGTCATATTTAAATAAAAATAAGCTTCTTTACAATTTTCTCTTTTGACTAAACTACGAGATAAATTCTTAGAATTTCTAGTAATCTATTAATTTATAAAAGGACCTAGAGTTTTACTATTATTATTCTTTCTTCTTATAAAAGGTTTTTAGATAATTCCTCTATCTTTAAAGATATTATCTTCTTTAGAAAATAGGTTAAGATCTATATCCTTAGAAATAAATCTTTTGGACTTAAGACTCTTTTCTCTTCTAATCATTCATCTTCTATTTTATTATTTTCTTTAGGTCTATTTAAAATAATATTAATAGATCCTAAATTTCTTTTTTAGATTCTCTTCTATTTTGATCATTACTCTTAATATAACTAATTAAACTATTTTTTCTTCTTCTAGATTTATTCAATGTATTAGAGAATAAAAAGTCTCAAATATAAGTCTCTTTATTGAATTCAAAACTCTAAGTTATAAGAATAATAAAACCTTTCTAACTGGGATTTAAACTATTTAGAATAAATATTATAACTACTTATTATAATAAGTCTTATTTATAATAGGATAGTATGAGGTTAAATATAATACCAAGGTAGCCAAAGCTCTAGTAGTAGGTAACTAAGTAGTCAACCTACTTATTTAGACTAATAAGAATAAAAGGATTATTATATAAGTTTATCTTTATAATATATAGTATATATATATATATTATAACTTAGATATAGATATTATAAATAGAGATAACTAGTTATATACTGTTTATATGATTAATTAATTATAATATTTACTGACTATAAACTAATACTAATTAGTAGTATTTTACTAGTACTAGTATTATTTATTACTACTGAACTATAAATTAATAAGAAATAATCTAAGATAATAAAGTTATAATATTTCTTAAGAAAATCTCTAGAAGTTTATATAATAAAAATAGATATATTTAAAACTATTTTAACTATATACTACCCTAAGATACTAGTATAACCTCTAGAAATCTATATAGTAAAAATAAGGAAACAAAGTAAACTTATAACAACCTGTAAATTTAATATTATTCATATCTATTATATAATAAACTAATAATTAAGATCTCTACTAACTTATGAAAATAAAAATATAATAATAAATATAATAGAATTAATATAAATAAGAAAAAAAGATCTATAGTGAATTACTATCCCTTATTACTATCCCTAATATTCTATATATATTTAATAAGTAGAAAAATAAGAAAATCTTAATTTAATAATTATAATACTATAATAAACCTTCCCCTAATCATAATAATTCAAAGGTTATAAATAATCTAAGTTTTAGTACTAAGTTCTGGTAATTAAATTAGTTCAAGATATTATACTAATAAGAGAAACAATTCTAAAAAAGAGTTTTATTTTATTTAGTAAAGAGATCCTAAGAAGTAATATAGAGAAACTAGTAAAGTAAAAAAAATATTTATATTTAAAATATATTCTGTCTATATAATATATATCTATAATAAGTACCTTATAAAAGTATCTAGAGAACTAGTAAGTTTGTAATATTATAATAAGTAATATTAAAATTAAGGATATTATAAAACTATTATTAATTACTTCTATCCCTGAATATTCTCTAAATATTTACTTTTATAAGTATCTATTAGTATACTAATTATACAAGCAGACTAATAGATATCACTTATAGAATAAAGTAAAAAGACCTAGATAGATATTAAGATATATAACAACTTAATTAAATATAATTACTAATAAAGAAATTAAAAAAGTAAAATTCTTAATAGCTAATAGTAAGATTTAAAATATAAAGAAGAAGGATAAATATAAGAAGTAATATAAAAAAGGATTACTATATATTAATTCAATAAAATAGATATTACTACTTACTTAATAAATATAGGAGCTATTATTCTTAAACCTACTTTCTATAAGATACTAAGAAGAAGTACTGTTCTATTTACTAGTTATTATATATAATAATAACTCATAATACTTAGTTTTTATCCCCTATTATCTCTACTTACTATTAGTAGTATATTTATATACTTATAGTACATAGTTATTATGAAAAGGATTAGCTCAATAATTATATTAATTTTAATATTATTCTTAGCTCTAGTTAATTATACTTATTTATATATATTATTAAGTATATTATCAAGTATAATAATTAGACTAAATTTACTTTAAGAGATCTTTAAGAGATCTAGTTAAAAAACATATATAGGATTCTATTAAAAAGAGATTTCCATTTAATAGTTATAATTTATCCAATAAATATATACTTCTAAAACTATAGCTTTTAGACAAATACTTTTAATTAAGATATAGTAAACTTATACTAACTATAAATATTCTCTTAACTTACTATTCTAAATTATATCTTCCTTATTAGATCCTATTAATAATCTTAGAGAAATAAAAAAACTTAGAATATAGTAATTTATACTAATAAGTATAAAGAATTCATAAATGAGAGTAAAGATATGAATTAGTATATATAAAAGTTATATTTAAATAATAAGGAGAATAAGTTATACTTTCTAATAGAAATATAAATATTAATAATATATATATCTATTATTATATATAAATATAAAAAGAATAAGATTTCTATTTTGAAGATTTATAAGATACTTATCAAAAAGCTTTTTGAAACTAAGAAGAAGTATATTTAAATATAGTAAAAAAAGGGGTATTATAATTATTTTAAAACTATCTTATTAATAGGGCAGTATATTTCCTTATAAATAAAGAGATTATAAAAGAGAAGTTAGTAGAAATACTTAATAAAAATATACTAATTTAATAAATAGTAAAAAATACTAAAGCTAATTAGAAGAATTACTACTACTTAACATAAGAGATTAAGAAGAAGTTAAAATATATTAAATAACTCCTAAAGCCTTTCACTTCATATAGAGAATATTTAGCACATAGCTAGAACCTATACTTTAACCCACTCTATACTAACTACTATAGCTACAGTTACTTTAAATCTTCAAATCGCAACAATATTTATCAATAGTACATAATAGTATAATATCTCTAATCTTAAGCCATTTTAGCTTTCCTAACTATTAGCTAATAACTACTACAAATTTTAAAATATATACTTTTTCAGGAAGATAAAGTAGTAGCTAATAAGTTACCTCTAATATATATTCAAAGTATTTAGGATTATTACTAAGTATCCTACTTTTAAATACTAGATTCTTTTTTATTCTTTTAATTTTATACTTCTTAGCTATACTAATAACTTTATTTACTAGTAATATTTTAAGGCTAAATTTAATTATAACTATCTTAAGAAAGCTAGAAAAAGTACTAAAGTTACCTTTATATCATACTAGCTTATTTAAGTTTTTATAAAAGTAGCTATAGTCCTTATAGTTATTAATAATCTTAATAAGATTAATATTTATATTAGAGTTATAAGGGTTAAGTATAATAATAGGTAGTAGCTAGGGGTAGTCTGTATTCTTATTATTATTATTATTATTGTCGTCAGTCGTAGTATTATCGATAAAGAGAGGGCTGGTCTATAGTAGTCTATCGCTCTCTTTTATCTGTAAGGCCGGTATTATTAAGGTGCGTTAGTAGCATTCTAATATGAGTCAATATTGTAAGTACTACTACGAGACTATGATTATATATAATTAGGAGGCAAAATCTAATATATATTCTATATAACTAAATATAGTTATATATACCACGCGAGGCTCTATTTTAAGTAGTTTAAATAAGGCGAAACCTATAGAAATAACGCCGGCGCCTAAGGTTTAACTAGTATAAATTCTATTTCTTAAGTATATTATTCTTAATATATCCCCTCCAGTCTTAAGGGTTTTACCTATAGGCTAGTCTTTCTAAATAATATTAATTAAACTTTCTATTTATATCTTATAAAACATTCCTCTTATTATTCTATTAGTCTTATTAAACTTCTACTTTTATAATAAGAAGAATAGTACTATTTATAAGTTATTTAGATACTTCTTATTAACTAGAAAGTACTTCTAATACTTTTAAGCCTTTTATTTAACCTTATTATTATTATAACTTAGGATCTATAGATTCTAATTAATTATTAAGAGTTTTATTAAAATCTTCAAATATTAAAAGTTCTTCTTGAAGTTTTTCTTCTTATTATAATCTTAAGTAGTTTAACTAATCTATTATATTAATCTAAATAATGAAAATATTAGACTAGTAATTCTAGAGAAACTTTATAAAACTATTAACTATAAGGTTTCTTAAGAATATATATTTAATATTAAATTACCCCTATATAGCTTTTTGTTATAACTAGTAGTTATAAATATCTATATATTATAATTTTATATATAGTTATATTATTCTAATAGTTATAAGACGTATTATTTACTAGTTATTATATTAAATTTAAATAGTAGGGTAAGGTTTATATATCTTACTTCTATTAAATATATTTATTATAAAGTCTACTTAGAGTATAATAATAAGTTAGCTAGTAAATATAACTTTTTAAATAGCTTAAGATAATACTAAAAGTTCTACTTTAATTATTAAAATAGTAATAGTATCTTATTTATTAGCTTAATATATAATTAAGTTTCTAAAGAAATATATAATATATATTTAAGAATTCTTTTAATTATTACTATTATTTATAAAATTAATATTTATAGTAATTATAAAATTATTAAATAGATTTCTAGCCTTATAGTTAAACTTAAAGTAGAAATTCTTTATCTTATTAAAATATTATATTATTTATTTAGCTTTCATATAGTAGTTATCTAAAAGGTTTTAATTAAAATATAATAATCAGCTTACTATATAAGTAATATTTAGTCTTATTATAATTATAGTATAATTAATAAAGTTAATATCTTATTAGTAATATTTAATTTCTATATAAGAAACCTAATTATACTATAATAAGAATTCTTTAGTTTTAGAAGGGTTTTAAAATATTTAATATATTATATATGTTTCATAAAATACTTAAAGAACTTTTTAATATATACTACTTA
>AMCV02000027.1:990537-1001135 GCA_000350065.2 Colletotrichum orbiculare MAFF 240422 | reverse complement strand
GTCACAGAGTAGTTAGCTAGTCTATTACTCTCTTTTATATCTATAATTAGTATTATAAAAATATACCAATAGTATTCTAATATGGGTCAATATTATAAATACTATTATAGTTAATAAGCTGTCCACTTTACATGAAGAATATTTAATACCTAGCTAGGACCTATATTCTAACCTATCTTGGACTAATTGGTATACATATAATTACTTTAAATCTTCAAATTCTAATCCTATTATACTAATAATATATAATGATATAATATCTCTAACTTTAAGTCATCTTACCTAATAATACTATCTTAAGTCTTTCTAACTATTACCTAATAATGATAATGGATTTCGATCTATTTCTTTTAAGAAAGATAAAGTAATACTTAATAAAATACTGTTAATATATATTGATATTAGAAGCTGGCTAAAAGAGATATTTTAATATGCCTTAATAGAGGTATAATAAATTTAAAGAATTTATAATTAAAGTAAAGACTCTTTATTAGACTCCAGGAATAGTAATAATATAGAGTCTTAATAATAATATCTTATATAAATGTCAAGGTTTAAATCTAGAATATACTTCTTATTATCCCTTTGTTTTATTACTATAATAATATTTATTATTAATAGTTTTAATATAATATGAATAATATCCAACTATCTAGATTAATCTAACTAATTAAAAAAATCTATTTAAAATACTTCTTTTAAGTACTATTGATATCAAATAGTCCTATTAATAGGAGAACTTAAGTATTATTATTATTTACTAGTCTTATTAATAAGAAAGTTTATATTAAATTGATTCTCAGTAATCTTACATTATATTTCTCTTTTTATCAATTTATAAGAAATCTCTTTCTTCTTTTTTTTATATTTCTACTTTTCTTTCTTTAGAACTATCTAATCTCTTATTCTATACTTATTATAATATTACTATCTTACTATCCCTCTATTTATACTTCCCCTTTTTATATTCTTTTTATTATTATATCTACTACTACTATTACTACTACTACTAATTCTAGACTTTCTAACAATAACCTTTCTTAGTATTTTACTCCTTTTAAACTTACCATTTGTACGTATAGTAATTATTTTATTCAAAGTAACTTTGATAATAAGGATAATCAGCTTTTTAATATAATTATTTCTACTTATTTTAATTATCATTTCAAATATCATAAGAATAGCTTCTTTCAGATCTACGTATGAAATTATAATCAATCTTATTATAAGTATCTAAAGTTAAAGAATAAGTGTAAAGAGGACTTCTATTTCTTCACTACTAATCCTAAGTTATATATTACTAATTACTAAGTCAATTGCCTAATTATATCTAGTAAATATATTATTACCCTTATAATTTCAACTATTAATAAGAAAAGTAGTATTAAGAGCTATTAGAGCTCTATCTTTTCACTAGAATTCTCTACTATAGTTTGATACTATTTTAAATACTTCTATTATGTCTAGTAAGTATTTCTAGTTTATATTACTATAATATATTAATTTTCCATCTTATATTAAAAAGACTTCTTCTCTCATTCTTATTTTTACACTTAAGTAAGTTCCTATTCTTTTTAGTAGTATTATATAGATAATAATAAGTTTCTTCCCCTCCCTCTTTCTATGTTTATTTTAATAACTTTTTATAGTAAGATATTATCATATATTCTAATAGTTATATTATGTCTTATCAATATTATAGTTATATTCCTAACCTTATTAATATTAATTTACTTATTTCTTACTATTATATAGTTACTAATCTTTATCTAGTTACTTTTACTCTATACTTAGAATAGTATCTAAGCTTTTTACTATATATATAGATTTAACTATGGATTTTACTCAATAATATTATTTATATTAATACTAGCTTATAATCAGTTAGAATAGTAATAAACTTACTTATTATTAGAAATAATTATACTCCTAGTTCTGAAATTTAACTTTATAATAATAGAGAGCTTCATAATAATAATTAGGGAGAATCTTATTAAACCTAAAGCTTAATATATATAGTTAAAAGTAATTACTAAAATTATAAGATTAAGAATATTTATAACCCTTTTAAAAAATAGAATAATATAAACTATTAAAGATTAAGTATTCCATCATCTAAAATTCTTCTATAATTCTTATAATAGAATTAAAATCTCTCTAAAATCTATATAGCTACTGATAAAAGATTAACTATAAGATGAATATAGGAATATCTAATTATAACTATTCTTATGAAAACTATTAATATTTTAGACTTAGTCTTAATAAAGCCATTTTAAATATTATAATTAATAAGTAGAATATAGAAATTTAAAGAAAGAATTATTTCATTATCCAATAAGTTATTATGTTAAATTAGTAATATCAAAAATTAAATCTCATTTAGATAATTCTTTCATATTGATATTGTATTATAATTTGTGTTACTAGATATTTTAGACTATTGTAGTAATATAATTTTAAGGGTTTTAAAAACTATCTAATTATATTAAAAATGATTTTATTTATATAAGTATTATCTATAGATTCATTCTACTGAATTAATATATTAAGAAAATTTAGTAATAAGAATAGACTAAGTCCTATGATATTTATATAGGAATTATAAATTGACTTCTATTAATGGTAGAGAACTTTTATATTAATAGTATAAAGCTTTATCCTAAGAGTAAGTAAGATTTACTATTAAGGATATTAGATTTATAAATATTAAGGTTATAACAAATATCTTAATAGAATACTTATAGTTAGTAGTAATTAAATATCTTGAGATATTGAAATTATATATAGCTATAAAAGCATAACAATATAAAGACATAAAGGTATTAGAGTATAAAGTTATTATAGAAGGAGCTGTTAGTTATTTATTATTAAAAGGATGAATATAAAGTCAGTATACTAGCTACTATAACTATAAGGGGTTTAGCGTTGGATAAATTAGAAGCTATTTATAGTAGTTAGTAAGAGGGTAGGAAGGTTAAAATCATACTTTAGGGGGTAATATATCTACTAATAGCTATAGTAGAAAGTAAACTATCGGCTCCTCCTATTACTAATCTTTATCAATATTAATAATATTCTATTGATAAATAAGTATTATTTATTATTATTTCTAATGAAGAGGAATTAGAAGGATAAGATAATAATAAGAGAAATAAGGAATATTAAAAGTAAAAATGAGAGTATGATGATACTAATCATTTCTTTTGATATATTTATTTAACACTCAAAGAATAAGTCTGATAATTAACTACATAATTCTCTAAGGAATTATTATATTACTTAATTTATAATTTTCATAGTTGTTTATTATTAATGAATTAGTATTAATTTATTATTCTCTCTAATATCTTTATATTATAATTTAATCTATAAGTATAGGTTTATTATCAATAAGACTTTCTAAATAGTCTTATTTAAAATTCTATAATCCTTCTATTTTACTAATATATTATAATTATATCTTTACTCTAAGGTATCCTTTACTATTAATATTTCTTGAACTTTATATTCTTCTCTAATCTTACCATTCTTTCTAATAGAAATTAAGATAGAATTAAAATATATATTTATATGTTACTAAAATAGTAATAGGCTATCTTCTACTTATCTAATAAAGTTAATATAGAATACTAAATAGATACCTATAGGAGTATCTAATATGATATTTAGTAAATCTAGTCTATTAAGAATTTAATATTAAGAAGCTATCTAATTCAACTTCTCAATTAATTAATTTATGCTTATCTAATATAATAATAACTATACTGTATACCTAATTTGAGAGTTCTCAATTATTTATTATATTCCATTAGTATTTATTTTATTATATTTTATTATATATATATTATTATTACTTAGGCTATTATGATATTACTCCTAACGTAAGATCAAAGTACTAAGACCTTTTTTATATTTAAAATATATAGTCTATTCGTCTACTTAAGAATATAGAATTAATATAATATTCAATTCATTGAGAAGTCTATTTAAAGTTATTCTAATTATCAAAGAGTTTCTGTTATTTAATATTAACTAGTATATAGTAATATAAATTAGTTACTTTAATTATAGGAAGGCAATACATGTTTATAGAAGTATTGTAACTTTAAGTATTACTCTTTCTATCTCATTACGTATTTAAAAGTAGAATAATATTATTAATTGTTATTATATTCGTCTTAATTAATATAATATTATTGAAAAGATTCTGATTTAGTTTAAATTAAAATTGGTAATAATTATAGAGAGAAGTTATAGAATGACTACTAAATATCTTGGAATTTCTCTACATACATTTTAATAATTATTAATACTATAATCTTGAGTTAGATATATTTGAATAGCTAATTTATAATTACTATTAGAAACTTTAAGTTTCTCTCCGAGTAAATAATAGATCTCTTATAAAAATAATAGAAATCTATAATTAAAATAGATTAAGAATTAGTAGGAATCATAATGGGTTTTAATAATACTTTTAAACTTTATATAAATAGTAATAGATATTATATATTTAGATAAAATACTTTATATTTCTTAACATGTTACTTTAATATTAGTCTTATCAAACTATTAAACATATTCAATCAATATCAAATTAGCTTAAGACTAAGGAGTTGTAAAGTATTTAGAAAACTATAATTATTACTAATTTGTATTAAGAAAGATAAATCTATCTTTAATATAATAGAGTATTATTTTTCTTTATTATATAATTAGCTATTTATATTTATATTAAAGCTTCTAATAGAAATACTCTTATTATCTAATAGATAGCTTTGAGATATATTCTATATATTAATACTACTATAAGGATCTAACATTTCAATTTCAACAACATAATACTTTAAAATATTATATATCTACTTAGTAATATATTAATAATATATCAATAAGTATTTCTTATTTATACAGCTTCTTTTTAGTCTTTCTTTACTTATATATTATAAATTAGAAATATTAAAAAGAGTCTATCTCTATTTTTAAAGTTAACTTAAAGAAATTAAAAGACTTATATTAAAGGTCTTCATTGTATTATATTATTTTAGCTTTATTAAGAAAGAATATTAAGATGCCTTATAAAATGATTTAAATACGACTTTAAGACAAAGTTAGATTCTAATAAGATTTCTACTTATTGAGCTTATTATTTTAAGATAGACTTAAAGCTTATGAAATATTTTAAAGCTTTACACTTAGAACGAATAATAGATAGCTTTACTATATTTTATAATTCTACTAGTTATAGGTTAAAAAATAATATAATCATTACTAATTCCTTATTCTAAGTCATATAATTCTATTACATTAGAATAAGTCTAATTCAATAATAAGTAATATATGAAAAAAAATCATTTTTATCTCTGTATAAGAAGTAACTATTTAACATTGCTCTCAAGTAATCTATTTCTATTACTATATATTCTTTTAAATCCTATTAAGCTCTAATTAGTTTTCAGATAAATATAGATTTGAATATTTTAAATATGTATTAATATATAATATTTAAGTAAAATAGTAAATCTGTTTATAGTAATTTTATAAAAGATTTGATTAAATTAGAAAAGTAGATAGTTATATTATATTAAAGATTTGTAAAGTTAAAGATACTTTCAATACTATAGATATTCTGAGGGACTTTCTACATTTATATAGTTTTAGCGTTTTTAATACTATACTAAATATCCTTTTCTCCCTCAGTAACCGAACTTAGATATTTTATTTATTTTATAGAGAATCAATATTTCATTAAATTTAAATATAAGTAATCTTTCTATAACGACTTAAAGACTTATTAAATCTTATTTTTATAATTACTTTCAATTTATAATTATCGATAAAGATATTATTTAAATAAATGATAAGAAGATTATTAAGGATATTCTAAAGTATATTATTAATACAAGACTAAAGCATTGTAAGTATATTCATTAGCCTAAAAGAAGTAATAAACTATTTAAATAAATTCAAAAATATCTAAAAAGTAGTTTCACATTTATCTCTCTTTATAATATAGATCTTATAGAAAGCTATATAAATCTTAATTTTTATAACCTATATTATTTTAGATAATAAGTATAGTAGTCTTTTAATTACTAGTAGGAGATAATAATCATAGCTATTAATAATATTTAGAATATAATAATCTATAAAAGATTATAACTTTCCCCTAAGCTTTTTAATAAAGAGAATAAGTATTATAATTATAGATAAATTAGCCTAAATTTATTTCTTATCTTTTAGGTCTATAACTTAGTATTAGACTTTGAGGAGGTATTTCTTTAATATATTATAAAGTAACTTTTATAATTAGTGTAGTTCTATTTTATTTAGATTCTTCTGAAAATAAATATAATAATTAAGAGATTCTTAAGAAGATAAGAGGTTAGAAGTCTTGATTTTATGAAATAAGTCTACCAAAGAAGTATAAATAGTTAGCAAGATAAATATGGATTATTTTAATATAATTAGTAATATAGTTATTAGAGTTATACTGATTTATATCAAATTAGTTATTAAGTATTTATATTTCCTTTCGTTTCAATTAAAAGACATTATAATGAGTCATTCATTAGGATCTATAAATCTATTTATATACATTTCTCTTAATATATTACTACTGGTTTAAATGGTAAGATTACTAATTATATTTACTATTATCTTATTCTTTATAAGATTTGTAATAACCTTTCAGTATTTTAAATATAACTTCTTAAGAGTAACTAAGTATATTATTTTTAGGGTTATATAGAATAAGACTTTAGATATTTACCTATTAATATTAATATATATTTTAGCAATTCAGTAATATAAAATCCCTAGTTATATTCAGGATAATATCCAATTAGTATCCCTACAGCAATATAATTAGTATTAAGTTTCATTATTTTATTAATGTCTTACTGAGTACTTTATAATAATTATAATTACTATTAAATTAAAAAGAGATAAAAGACCTATTATTTATTAATATAGAGATTAAAAAGGCGGCTTATTTATTTATTTCTATATATGTTTAGTTCTATTTATAATTAAAGTATTATTGTTAATAGGTATATTAATCTGCTTCTTAGAGAGTTTCTTCTAGAAAGTGAGACTTTCTTAATTATTTATAATCTCTTTATCTAACCATAAGATTTAAATATCCGTATTAGAAGTTATTAATAAATAGAGAGATTATAATTGATATTTGGTAATAAATTACATTTTAGCAATATAATCTATATAGGTATTAGCTAATGTATATATCTCGATAATTATAAAATCTACTTATTAAACTTTATATATATTTATAATAGGAGTTAATTAAGACTTAGTAGTTATAATCCTTTATCCATTTAACTTCTTATAGTAAGGAGAAGTAGTATTTTAAAAGTATTATATAAATATTAAAGTAGCTTTAATTGGATTTATATTTATTATTTATATATTCTTATTCTAATTTATTATTGGGTTTAATTAGAATAGAAGTTACAGTTCGTCATAAGTTTATAACCTTATGTTAAGAATCTTAAGGTCAATTATAATTATATAGTAATATTTAATTATAGTTTAATACTCTATCGAATTAATATTATAACTAATAGTAATTATTTAAATATAATACGAGAGAATAAGTTAGAAATAATGTAGTTGCATATCTCCTACACAAGAGTATTCTCCTATTTACTTTATAATTAATTTAGATTTAATAAAGAATCTGATAAATATCTATTTAAACATCTAATAGAAATAATACATCTTCTTAAGAATTTAAATATTACAATAATAATTCTTATAATATTGAGTAAGATATCAAACAAATATATTAGTACTCTAATTATAATAGAATCTCTATATTGTATAAAGGTTACTAATCTATATTTAGATTTTAGGTAATAAATTAGTCTATAAGCATTATTAGAAGTCTCCTGATCTTTTAATAAGAATCAAATTGATTTCTAATTTATTATTGGTTTATCTAGAGGGTAATGCACGCTATATATAATCTTATTATATAAGTATAAAGTAGTGTTCTAGTTAGTTATTATTATTATTCCTATACTACGTAATACGAGGCGTTAAATAAAGCTCTAGATTTATAAGATAGTAATTACTTACTAATTACTATACAATTAGCTATAACTAATACTAAGTATTTAGTACTTATTACTAATAGGGTATAAAGAGTATCTTACTATATATATAGTAATATATATAGTTACTATATATTTTACAGTATAGTATAACTAACACTAGTAACCTTTTCTTTTTACTATATATTTTAATACTTATCTATTTATATAAGAAATAGTATTTTTCAGAATCTATATTTCTTTACTTTAATAATACTTAAATATCTACTTATATACTCTATTTAAGTTATTTATTCTTCTGTTTAAATAGTTATATAGTTTGAATTGATAAATCTTTAAAGGATATAATTTAATATGCTGTTTATAAAGGTATTAATGCTTTTTTTATTTCTATTAACCTATTATACTTTATAGAGCTTACAGTATTTATATAACTACTTTAATATTATAATATTAATTATAAAGTGTTTCTTTTAATAGTACTAAGTTTTATAAGATATTGATAGAGTAAGTATAAGTTAGTATATACAATAATTAGGATTTAAAGGAGTTTTTAGTATTAGAAGATCTTTCTAAATAATATAGTTATCATATAAGTAAAGTTTATACTAATTATTATAATATGAATTTCTAAAATAAGTATACTTTTAATAATTCTTCTATTTTAATAGAAGAATAATATATAAGATTACTATAGAGGTTAAATTAGTTACCCTAATAGTAGTCTTTTAGCTTAAAACTATTATAAATCTTAGTTAGGATAAGAAATTAGTATTATTAATAAATAAGCTGTTAATAAAAGTATAGAAATATATATTAGAGAGGTTAAATAGTATGAAGTTGAAGGTAATATTAAAGTATTTGATTTATCATTTAAAGTATTTATTAAGTATGATAGTATTATTACTAGAGGATTATTATTTTTATATTATATAGGAAAGGTTGAATAGTATTTTAAATTAATATATTAAGATAGAATACATCTTATATATATATTATTTAATATATATCTTTTTAAGTATTTTAAATATTATATATATATTAATAAGGGGTAGTTTTTACTTTTAATACTTTTAGTATGAATAGAAAGTATTACTATTAAGTAATAGTATACTTCTATTAAATACTTATAGTATTATGTTTAAGAGAATTATTTTGCTTTTCATTTTAAATAAAGTTTCTTAGAATTTCTTATTTCTGTAGCATAAGAAAGTAGTATCTGAGAGGTTAAGAGTATTATTACTTTATATACTTATAAGGTTAAAAGTATTATTTTTAAGGTATAAGATAAGGAAATATAAGTTATATATTAATATCTTTATTTATAATTACTATTTGTAGTGTTTAGAATAAGTTACTTATTAGTAAGTATTAGCTTTAATAAGGCTATATAATAGTTTAATAATAATTATAATAAAGCTTAAAGAGTATTAAGTCTTGAGATATAAAAGTAGTTTAATTATAATATATTTTGTAAGCTCTATTTTAGCTTAGGTATAGGTTTATATAATATGATAAAACTATATTATTATATTATTATACTAGAGGAGAGGCAGGTTTATAATTTAAACTCACTATTAGCTACTTTATTAGATTATTAGTAATTATATTAGTATTCTGAATTTACTATTATTTCTCAAGGTTTAAATTAAAAGTTTTGATTTCTAATATATTTTATTAGTATCTTTATTTCTAACTTTACTAATAATATAAGATTTAAAGTATTTATAATCTTCATAGAGGATAGGGTTATATTAGATAATCTCTATAATACTATTAGTAATAAAATTATTAACTCTGTTTTAATTAATTCTTTAAGTAATAGTTTAAGCTTTATAATGATATCGTTTTATAGAAGTTAAGTATTAGTATTATATCTAATTATTTCTTAGTTATAAGATATATTATAAAATGTAGCCTTTAGTTACAATCTAGAGGAAATAAGTTATTTTTATATATTGTAGGATTTAAGGTTAGTTAGATCCAGGGTATTTAAAGTTAAAGTAGCATATTACTAACTATTTAAGTAAAAAGGGCATTATTATTATTAATAGTAGTAGTATTACTATTATTTATAATAATAGTAATTTATAATACTTACTAAGTATTCTAAAGCTCTATAGAAATAGCTATAGGAAAAATTAAAATATAATTAAAAGAGTATATATCTCTATATAGTATTGGATTACTTAAAGTGATAATATAAATTCTTATGGACTTTATATAGATATGATTAACTATTAGTATTTTAAGAATATAGTTTAGTAAGATTCCTTAGTTATTAGATTCGAAAAATTATTATATAATTATAGATTAAAACTTTTAAAAGTTATAAAAGAATTTTAGAATATATATCTTATTATATATTATAAGAAAGTAGTATAAGTTTTACTAGTTATTTTTCTTTCATGAAATATATATAAACAATTAGAATAACTCGTTTATAATATATAAGGTATTAAAGCTATTATATATTATTAAAGTAGTATTAAGAATATACTTAGTATATTTATTATAGAT
>AMCV02000027.1:942049-971911 GCA_000350065.2 Colletotrichum orbiculare MAFF 240422 | reverse complement strand
ATTTACCTAGTTAATATATTATTAAATATTCTTCTAACAGAATTCTATTCAATATAATATATCTTATATTTAACAATAAATGATCATATTTCATTCTTAAAAATATTATAATTCTTACTTATATATTCATTATTCAATTAATATATCTTACTGAATAATATCTTAACCTTCTTATAAGATCAATTACAAATAATATATTACTTCAGAAATATTTCATAACTTCTTTTGAAATATATATAACATTTTGAGAGTCTTTATGATTCTAAATATTGTTCTTTTTAATTATAATCATCTCTTGTAATAAGACTTTATAAGTTAGGTATAGTAATCTAAATATTCAATTTAACTAATTATAAGCTTAATTTTAATATACTCCTAATAATTAATATTAATAATATTATTTAAATTAGAATTACTTCTACTCTTAAACTCTTTAATTTAAAGAGTTATTATCTTATAATAAGTATAAACTTTCTAATTCTTAAGGATTATTCACTATGTTTTAAATTCCTTTTAACTTTCTATTTTAAATCGTAATAATCTTTCTAATTAGATTCAATACTTTCTTCTATCTATTAAATTAATATGTTTTAATTAAATATCTTTATCAATTTCTCCTTTATAATCTCTATACTTATAGAGAAGTACATCTCTCTATTAATAAGGTAAATCTTAAATAATTATAATATTACTCTTTCTATTATTTTAAAATATATTTCCTCTTAATCTTAAAAAGCTCCTTAATAAATACCTTATAAGTCTTTCAAAAGAAAGTCCGACTTCTTTTATATTTATATATAATACTAAGTATATATATTATTAATACTTATATTCCTATTAGAAACTAT
Source organism: Colletotrichum orbiculare MAFF 240422 (assembly GCA_000350065.2). NCBI lineage: Eukaryota > Fungi > Ascomycota > Sordariomycetes > Glomerellales > Glomerellaceae > Colletotrichum > Colletotrichum orbiculare. Next base: position 971,063 of record AMCV02000027.1, on the reverse strand, counting down.
ATTCTATTTACCTTAGTATTTAAATATAACCTTTTGATATATATTAAATAAGTTTTCTATATTAATCTATTTGAATATTCCCCTATACTTATCAACATAAACTACTATATTTTAATTATTCTATATCTCTCTAAAATTATTAATAAGATCTAGAGAAGAAGATATAATTTGAAATAATAAGTTCAACAAATATCTATAAATAGTAAAACTTTATTAGATTTTAATTATAAATATCTCTCTAAAGACTACAGTTTTAGAAATATATATACTTGTTAGATAAATCATAACTACACAATAAAGGTCGCCCTCTAGTTAAACCCTATATCTATCTCTTAAAATAAACTTTTAAAGATCTTTTAAAAAAACTTTTATATAATTATTATATTTAATAATATATATAGGATAATATAATTAATTGAAATAAGTAGGAATATTGAAGTTTATATAATTATGAATTTCATCTACTTAGTTATAACTATATATTATAATCATTTAAATATATTATAAATAATGGATAGAAATAGTAAAAGATAAACAATAAGTATTATAAATTCCTATTATATATATCTATTAATAGATAGAGCTATAATATTTCTTAATATTTTATAGAAAGTAGATTTAAAAATAAGAATTGCTATATTTATCAAATAGGTAATAATATCTACTTTATCTTATCAATATATTATCTTCCTTCTTATATTATTTCTTATAATTATTCTTCTTCCTTATATCTTAAGACTTACTACTAATTATTAAATATCTTCTTCTTTAAATCTCTCAAATATATAATAACTATATTTAACTCAATAGCTATATATTTTAATATCTATTTAATATTTCTCATATTATTAATACGTAATATTATTTAATCTTTGATATTATTAATATATATATAAATACTTAGGAAATATTTAGAAATAAGAGTGGTAGATAATAATTTTATAATACTTTTAACTTTAATATTATTTGTTATAATATTATAAATCTATTAATTCTCCAGATACTTTCACAGAATACCTATTATAAGTATATATTATACAAAAGGAAAGTATTATAAAAAATATCTATTATTATTTTATACTGCTAGTACTCCCGCTTGATATAGTAGTTTAATATCTAGCTAGTTTTTACTATTTTATAGTTAGAGTGATAGGTTTAAATCTATTGAACTAGTAATAAGTAACTAGTAAAAAGTCAAGGGGAATTAATAACTCTCAATTATTAAAGAATAGGTTATTTAGAATGATATCTGAAAATAGTATTAATATTAATATAAATAGTAATAATAATAAGAAGTTTGGATTCTATAGGAAGTAGAGAACTTCGTAGTATTAATATCTAAATAGAATTTATTTTCAGAAAGGTTAACCTTATATTATATAGAGCTTTTAGCTCTATTATACTTAGGTTACTAAGTAGTCTATTTACTAAATATTCTAATACTATAATTTGATTAATTTAGAGTATAAATAATTAAAGTAGTATAACCTTAATTCTCATAATTGATTTTCTATAATAAATAGAAAATATAGGGTTATGAGAGTAAAAGAGAATACTCAAGCCTTTGAATACCTAAAATGGGTTATTAGGATAAATATGAGTAATAGCTAAATAGCTAGAACTCTAACAAAGTCCTATAGCAAGCAACTATAACTAGTATTCTTATTAGTTATATAAGTTAAATATAATAATAACTACTAATTGTTAGCTCTTACTAATAGATATTAATAGCTAGTAACTATTAATAACTATTAATAAGTATAGATTGTTAGTTAGTATTAATATTATATAACTAATTGTAATCTCTAAAAGGTAATTATAATAAGTATAGGTATATATATATCTTCTATTTATTAGCTATTATCTTGACTAACTATATTATTACTATCTGAAGTTTCTTCTATTTAAATAGTTCTTTAGCTCTAGTATTATCTATAGAATATATGTAGTTAAAGCTAACTATTAAGTATAGCTTCCTTTAAAGGGTTCCCAAGAGGCATATAACTTTAAATAGATCAAAAGCCTTAAGTATAACTATCATGTTCATATTAATATTATTCCCTAAGATTTCCTGATTAAATAAAATAAAGCTCCTTTTTTAGAAACTCTTTCTTCTTATTAATATAATATTTGGAATTAACTTGATTATTATAACTTAAATTCTAAAACTTTAGTAGCTTTTAGTCCTTAAATTATTATAATTAGGATAAGATTTATTATAATATTATAATTATTAAATTAATTTCTTATTGTCTTTCTACTTACTAAATATATATAAAATATTAAGAGATAACAATAAGAGATAATAAATTACTATAAATCTTTCTCCCTCATTAATATTAATCTTCTTTAGTTACTTTTACTCTATACTTAGAATAATATCTAAGCTCTATACCTTATATATAGATTTAACTATAAACTTTACCTAATAATAGTATTCATACTAATACTAGTTTACAACTAGTTAGAATAGTAATAGAATTACCTATTATTATAGATAATTATACCCCTAGTTTTAATAATTAACCCTATAGTAGTAGAAGATCTTATAGTAATGATTAGGGAGAGCCTTATTAAGACTAAGGCTTAATATATATAGTTAAAAGTAACTATTAAAATCATAAGGTTAAAAACCTTTATAAACCTCTTGAAGATAGAATAAAATAAAACACTAAGAGCTAGGTATTTTATAATCTATTACTCTTCTATATTCTATCCTTAGTATAATCTAATAACTAGAATAGTAATATATTATACCTTTATAATAAAACTAAAATCTCCTTGAAATCTATATAGCTATTTCTAAAACGAATACTACAAAATAAGTATAAAAATATCTAACTATAATTATTATAATTAAGACTATTACTTTATTAGAATAAACCTTAATAAAATTATCTTAAATATTATAATTAATAAATAGCCTATAGATATTTAAAAGAATATTATCTAGTTAACCTATAACTTATTAGATTAAGCTAATAATATTAGAAACTAAGTATTAATTAGATAATACTTTAATATTAATATATTATTATAATACTAATTACTAGATGTTTTAGAGTATTATAATAATATAAATATAGAAGTTTTAAAAACTATCTAATTATATTAGAAATATCTATATTTATATAAGTATTATTTATATATTATTTATATTTAATTATTATATTAAGATTATTTATTAATAAGAATAAGCTAAGTCTTATTATACTTATATAGAGATTATAAATCAGTTTATATCAATAGTAGAAAACCTTTATATTAGTAGTATAAAGTCTCGTCTTAAGAATAGGTAAAAACCTAGTAAGAATATTAAGGTTATAGATATTAAGGTTATGATAAATATTTAAATAGAATACTTATAATAAGTAGTAATTAAATATCTTGGGATATTTAAATTATATATAGTTATAACAATATGAGGGCGTAAGGGTATAAGGTTATTATAAAAAGAGTTATTAGTTATTTATTATTAAAAAAGTTAATATAGGGCGGGTATACTAGCTATAGCCGCAAGGGGTTTAGTTTTAGATTAACTAAGAGCTAGCTATTGTAGTTAGTAGGTAGGTAAGAGGGCTAAAGTTATACTTTAGGGGGCAATATATCTACTAATAGTCGCAGTAGAGAGTAAGCTATTAGCCCCTCCTATTAATCTTATTATATTTATTATCATACTTTTATTTTAATATATTAATAGAAACCTTGATTATTAATTTACTATGTAATAGATATAAATAACATTAAGTTAATAAGTCATTATAAGTTTACTTTCTTTTCCTATTTTGATTATATAAACTTCTAGAAGTTATATTAATATCTCAAAGTAATATATATCTTTAATAATTTCAAATTTCTCTCTTTTTACTATATAAACCTCTTGAAATTTCCTTAAGAAGTATTATAATTTCATCTCTTTAGATTATTTCTTATTACTCTATAGTTGAATAGTAAAAAATAATACTAATAGTAATAGAATATTACTAATTAGTATTGACTTATAATCAGTAAGTATTATAGTTAATTAATTATATAAATAACATATGGCTAATTATTTTGTTCATAGTATCTATATCTAAGTCATAATATATATATATACGCCTTATACTATAGAGATAAATCTATATAATAATCCTTCTACTCTTATTAATCTAAATAAGTAAGTTAACTATTTAGTTATTTACTAGTATAGCTTTAATTACCTTAATACTATATTTTACCTTATAATTATACTATTAAATTCTTTTTTATTATATTTACCTATAGAAATATATATAGGCTATTGTATATTATTAGGTTTTTCTATTATAGAGATTTCATATTAAGTATCATATAAGGCTACCTATTAAATAGGGGGCTAAATATATAATATACTATTATAATAATAAATTTAATACTTTAAAGCTATTACTATAAAGACCATTATAAAACTTATATTAGTTTCTTAAGTTGAAGTTAGGTCTAGACTAATAGTTATACTACTAGGTTCCATTAATTATATTTACTTATAGAAATATACATAGACTATAATCTATAATTAGATACTTTATATTATAGAGAGTATTTACTGGGTATTCTGTAACACTACTTATTAGGTAGGAGGAAGCTGAATATATAAAGTTCTATAAAAGAAAAATCTTTTAAAGTCTTAAGAATTGACAAAGTAAGAGAATATATATATACCATATGTTTATTAGAATAATACTATAAGATATATAGTATATTTTAGTCTTCTTATTTAGACTAGAAATAAAGAAATAAAGAGATACTAGTAGTCAGGCGATTCGTTTCAAAAATAAATGGTTATGAAGTAGAAAGCAGAAGAAGCTATGGGGAAAAGAAGAAATAAGAATAATTAATACTTCCTTATTAAATAGGCTAAATAGTTTATAGAGTATAGCATGTAGAAGAATACAGTCAATCTAGGTAATATATTTAAAGCTATTTAGAGATTTGAAAAATAAATAGTTTTATATTATAAGAAGTAAGATAATTACCTTAGTATTAACATCAAAGATAAAATAATAATATATTAGAAAGAAATATAAAATAGTGATATTAGTAATTTAAATAAGTTTAGTATTATTTTAGAAATTTTATTTCTAGGTAAGATAATTATAACTTAAAGATTATCTTTCAAGATGTAATTCTTTAAACTAGAATCTAAGTATTTTAGTGATAATTTAATAAGTATATATAAATAGTAGAGTTATTAACTTACAAATTTGAATATATTTTTATACAGATATTTTTAACTTCTCTTCATAAGAATAGTGCGAACTATAAACAATCTGAATATACTAGTCTTCTTAGTAATAATAGTTGTTAGTTTATCTAGAGGGTAATATATACTATATGTGATCTTGCCGTATAGGTGTAAAGTAGTGTTCTGGTTATTCGTTATTATTATTCCTATGTTATGTAGCGCATGCCACATATATAGAAATAGGGCCTATATAGCCTATATAGCCATATAGCTAGTATGGCTACATAGTATATATAGGCTATATAGGCTGACTATTTACCTAATAGCGCTATAGTATAGGAGCTTTATAATAGATAAATTAATACTAGCGACTTTTTATTTATACTATAGCGACGTCGTCTAATTATAAAAAGCCTAAATAGCTAGCTATAAAATATTGTCTTTTTTAATAGCTTTCTTTTACTACTAAACTTGTTGCATATTTATCTTTCTATATAATTATAGTAGTTATACTAATTGCTAGGATCTTTTTAAGTAGATATTAGAAATTAAAAAGGTATAGGGCTCTATTTAAGCTTAAGGTGGCTATAGGGGTATTACCTCAAGAAGTTAGTAATATTATATGCCCTCTAGTAGTTTCTAGAGTTATTATTAGAAGCTATAGGAGAGGGTTCTTACTATAAAGCATATCTTAAAAAAGTTAGCATAACTATAAGAATATTACCTTAAGAGGTTAGTAATATTATATACCCTCTAGTAGTCTCTAGAGTTATTATTAGAAGCTATAGGAGAAAGTTCTTATTATAAGTTATACCTTAAGAAGGTAACATAGTTATATACTTTTATAAAGCCTTAAGAGCTATAGGAAAGGGTAGTTGTCATATTGCCCCTATAAAGCCTTAAAAGCTATAGGAGAGGGTAGTTATTATATTACTCCTATAGAACCTTAAGGGCTATAAGAGAGGGTAGTTGTTATATAGCATTACTATAAGAAGCTAATATAGCTATATAGTTCTTAGGGAGCCTTAAAGGCTATAGGAGAAGGCTTTTATCATTTTAAGCTATATAGAGGGATTTTGAGAGGCTATATAAGCCTTTGAATATATCTGTTAAATACACTCTATAGCTATACTAAGTATTTAGCTTAGTAGAGCTATATAGAGTCCCTTAGTTTAAAATTTAGAACTTTGAAGATTAGGGAGGCTTTAAGGTATCTATAAGAAGCCAGAGATACTATAAACTTTAGTAATTATAAAAAAGCTATAAGGCTTAAGAGGGTTATTATATTTGCTAAATGCGTTTTAGTTAGTAGTATTAAGAATTTTAAATAAAAAAGCCATTTGTTTTTAAACTTACTATTTAAAGTCTTCAATATATTATAAAAAGTATTTTAGTTTAATTATTATGAAGGGGAAGTCTACTGAGATATAAATATATACCTAAAGTTACTTTTTTTATAATAATCTCCTTAAAGGGGTTAGTATACAATTTAGAAACTCCTAGCTAGGGTTTTAGAATAAGGAGAATTTAAGGCGTCTAAGTAGAATAATCTCATGATTTTTTTACTTATAGGCTTTAGGTAAGGATTATAATTACTTCTTCTATTAAAATATACCTTATTGACTTATAGTATAGTAGTATAACAGAAAGTATTAATTTATCCGGAGGGTAACGCACGCTATACGTAATCTTGCCATATAGATACAAAGTAGTATTCTGGTTATTCATTCTTATTATTCCTATATTATATAGCGCGAGGCGCCAAATAAGGCTCTAGATCTATAGTATAGTAATTACTTACTAATTACTATATAATTAACTATAGCTAGTACTAGATACCTAGTACTTACTACTAGTAAGACGTAGAAGGTATATTACTATATACATAGTAATACGTATAGTTACTATATACCCTATAGTATAGTACAACTAATACTAGTAACTTTTCTTGTTGCTATATACCTTAATACCTATCTATTTATATAAAAAATAGTACTTTTAGTAATCTATACTTCTTTACTCTAATAATATTTAAATACCTATTTATGTATTCTACTTAAGTTACCTATCCTTCTATTCAAATAGTTATATAATTTAAATTAATAAGTCTCTTAAGGGTATAGTTTAATATATCTTTTATAAAAGTATTAGTAATATTATTATTTCTATTAATCTACTATACTTCGTAGAGTTCGCAGTATTTATATAACTACCTTAATATTATAATATTAATTATAAGGTATTTTTCTTTAGTAGTACTCAGTTTCACAAGGCATTTATAAAATAAATATAAATTAATATATATAATAATTAGAATCTAAAGAAATTTTTAATACTAGAAAATCTTCTTAAGTAATATAGTTATAGTATAAGTAAAATCTATACTAGCTACTATAGTATAAATTTCTAAAATTAATATACTCCTAATAACTCTTTTACTTTTTATAGAAGAATAATATATAAAGTTACTATAGAAGTCGAACTAGCTATTACTAGTAGTAGTCTTTTAGCCTAGGATTATTACAAATCCTAGTTAAGACGAAAGGTTAGTATTATTAGTAAATAAGCTATTAATAAAAGTATAGAAATATATCTTAAAGAAGTTAAGTAGTATAAAGTTAAAGCTATAGTTAAGGTATTCAATTTACTACTTAAAACGTTTATTAAGTATAGTAGTATTATTACCTAAGGGTTATTACTCTTATACTACGTAGAAAAAGTTGAATAATACTTCAGGCTAGTATATTAAAATAAGGTATGCCTTACGTATATATTATTTGATATATACCTTTTTAAATACTTTAGGTGTTATATATATATTAATAAGGGCGAGCTTTTACTCTTAGTACTTTTAGTATAAATAGAAAGTATTACTATTAAACGATAAAATACCTCTATTAAATACTAGTAGTACTACTTTTAAGAGGACTATCTTAAGTTTAGCTTTAAATAAGGTTTTTTAAAGCTCTTTATCTTTATAGTATGAAAAAGTAGTATTTAAGAAGTTAAAAGTATTATTAGTTTATATACTTATAAAGCTAAAAGTATTATTTTTAAAGTATAAGACGAAGAGGTATAAGTTATATATTAATATCTCTATTTATAATTACTCCTTATAATACTTAAAATATATTACTTACTAATAAGTATTAGTTTTAGTAAGATTATATAGCAGTTTAATAATAATTATAATAGAGCTAGAAGGATATTAATCCTTAAAGTATTAAAATAGTTTAATTATAATATACCTTATAAGCTCTATTTTAATTTAGGTATAAACTTATATAATATTATAAAGCTATATTATCATACTAATATACTAGAAGAAAGCTAGAACTATAACTAAAATTAATTACTAGCTACTTTATTAGATTATTAATAATTATATTAATATTTCAAACTTACTATTATCTCTAAAACCTTAAATTATAAATTTTAACTTCTTATATACCTTAATAATATCTTTATTTTTAACTTTATTAATAATATAAAACTTAAAATACTTATAACCCTTATAGAAAATAGAATTATACTAGATAATCTCTATAATACTATTAGTAATAATACTTTCAACCTCCCTTTTAATTAATTCTTCAAATAACAATCTAGGTATTATAATAATACCCTTTTTATAAAAGTAAAATACTAATACTATATCAGACTACTCCTTAACTATAAGGTATACTATAAAACAAGGTTCTTAACTAAAATCTAGAAAAGTTAAACTACTCCTACAAATCATACAACTTAAAATTAGTTAGATCTAAAAAATTTAAAACTGAAATAATATATTACTAATAATTTAAATAGGAGGGGGATTATTATTATTAATAATAATAATATTACTATTATCTATAATAATAATAGCTTATAGCATTCACTAAGTATTCTAAAGCTCTATAGGGATAACTATAAGTAAAATCAAAGTACTACTATAAAAGTATATATCTCTATATAATATTAGATCTCTTACTATAATAATACTAGCTCTTATAGATTTCTTATAAATACCTTTAAATATCAGTATTTTAAGAAGTATTAATACTTTAAAATTATAGCTTAATAAGATCTTTTAATTATTACTCCTAAAGTATAGTTTTATAGCTATAAATTAAAACTCTTAAAAACTACAAAAAAACTTAAAAACACATATCTTACTATATATAGCGAGGAGGTAGTATAAGCCTTACTAGTTATTTTTCTCTCACTATATATATACTAAAAATTAGAATAAAAGGGTTATAATATATAAAGTATCTAAACTATTATATATTACCAAAATAGTATTAGGAGTATACTTAGTATATTCACAATAGATCTCCTTAGTAACCTTATATATAACATAAGCCTAGGCAATAATATCTAGAAAAAGAACTAAATCCTCTATAAAGTAGGAATACACTCTAAAAACAAATAAAGTAAATATAAAGCTATTTAACCTAGCAATATTATTAATTATTTTATATACTACTTAAAAAGATACCTCTTAAACTACAATAAGTACCTTATTATAATAGATCTTATATATATAGTAGAGAAATATATAATATTATTCAACCTTACCAATACTATTATATACCTCAATCAGAATAATATAAACTATTAATCCTATTATTTTTACCTCTAATCTAAAGTCTTCAGATCAAAATATTATACTTATATTAGTTATAATAAAATCAGGAAGACCCTAATATATATTAATCTAATATACCTTAAAGACCTCTTATATTACTTTTACTAAGATATTTAATAAAAATCAAATAGTATTAAATATTATTATAGTATTAATGATATAAAGTATAAAGTAGCTATTAATATAGATAATATTAATAATAATCTCAAAATTAATATTAATATTACAATAAATAGCAAAATAAAAATATAAAGAAACTATACTACATATTTAGTACTAGTAATAATACTTCTTAAGTACTTTAAAAGTATAATATTCAACTAGATATCCCATCTTATTAAAGATATGATAGAGATACGTAACAATTAGGTATCTAAAATAGTAGTAAAGTCTCTATATCTCTACTTCTATAAGGTATATAGAAATAATTATTCTCTCCTTATCTAGAAGTAGCTATAGATACCCCTATTTTCAGATAACTAGAATAACCTTTTTACTTTAACAGAACTAGTTATATATATTATTAAATAAAATACTAAATTAATCTATATCTATAAAATAAAATAAGAAAGAAATATCATATAGTATTATATAAAACATAATAATACCTAGAAGTATAGAGATATCAACTACTCTAAGTATAATAATCAGAAAAGCTCTACCAAAACATATTATTACTAGTTTACCTTATAGAAACATAAAGATTATAAAAAAATTAATAATCTACTTAAATATAGTAAACTAGGAGTACCTAGTAGTCAAGAAGCCAGCTATACCTAAGTCAGGCAAAATACCTTGAGAAATAGTACTTAAATAACAACCTTTAAATATAAATATAAATATAAAAACCATAACGCCACCCTTCTTATTAATTTCACTACTAGAAATACTACCTTAAGTAAAAATATAAAACATTATTTAATCTTAAAAGATTCTCATAATTTTACCTCTATTAAAAATAATAAAACCTTTACTAAAAAACAATATCAAAAACTATTCAGAAAAAGCAGTAGCTTTATCTTTAAAGTTACACTACATTTAGTATTATATAATAGTATTATCAGGTTTATAATCTCAAGGGGGGTCCTTAAGGTTATTATTAAAACTATTAATACCTTTATAATTTATAAAAAAGCTTAATATATTATTACAGAATACGCCTTAGGGTTAATATTTAACTTATACTAATTAAATAAAATATACTTCTTCTTGAGAAAAAATACCTTATAGACTAGTAACCTATTTTGCTATATATATAGTACTTCCTATTTAAATAGCTATATATAACTAGATAAAGAAGATAAATACTATTTAGAATAAATAGTTATAAGCTCTACAAAACTATATAAATAAAATATTAAATACTACATAATATAATATTTTAAAAATGCTCTTAAGAGGAGTTATATATATAGTTAACCTAAAATTAATCATCAACTTACCTCTAGCTATTATTTCTATTATCCTAAATATATTACAACTTTTAAAATAATATAATATTACCTATAGCTAATCTTAGCTAGTTATAGAAACTCTAAGAAGTTACTATAAGACTAAAGAAAGCTAACTAGTACTTAAATATATTATAATATATACTTATAAACTAGAAGTAGAATACTATATCTATATAGAAGTTTAGTAGGAAGGCTTTTTAGATATAGATAAGCTTAAGTATAAAGACCTTAACAGCTTCCTTTTTATTCTTCTTAGAATTCTCAATTATAATACTTTAAAATATAGTATTTTACTAGTTAGAAAAATATAACTATTAATATTCATCATTTTCAAAATAATCTTTAACATAATAAATCATCTATTCAAACTATAAATTAAAGTTAGAATCGCTTAAATACTTAAAATAATACTTAAAAACCTAATCTTTTAATATAATCAAAAATATACTAACTTATATATAATATAAAATACTAAGCTTGAAATAATAATTATAAAAGATATAAATCTTCATCTTAAATATATTATATAAGCCTCTACTATACTTTATACTCTTATTATATAACTTTATAAAATCTATAGTATACTTGGCTAAAATCTTATCAAAAAGAATAATAGAAATAAGGCATAAAATATACTTATAATACCCCTTTTAGTATTAAGGAGGCTTTAAGATAGTTAAATATAAAGTTAATAAGGTTAACTATTATAATAAAAATCTCCTATCTTACACTATAAATATATAAACCACTTAAATTAGCTATAAATATCTCCTCTCAACTTCTTATTATAAAAGTATTACTAGCGTTATATATTTAACCTTAAATTTAATATTACAAAAAAGTAAAGTAAAGTCTAACTCTTCTAGTATAAAGTTATTAACCTACTTAGAATACTTCTTAAAATTATTCCTAAGGCTAATATAATATTTCAAAACTTCTTAAAGTTCCTCCCAAGTCTATAGAATAAATTCTTATTATTAAAATAGTTAGTAGAATACTATAAAAATTCAATTACTATTTATATCAATTTTAATACTATATACTATAAGGTAATCTCTAAAATAGTATAATATAAAGATACTAGTAAGTTACTAAGTTATTAGAAGCTAATTCTTAAATTACCCTTAAATATCTCAAAAAGTTTAAAACTATAGAATTTTATATAAATATAGAAAACTACTTAGTATACTATATAAATAGGGATTTTTATAGAATCCTTATCTATAATATTCTTAGGGTTAAAATTAGAATTTCAACTAAAAAGCATTAGTTCAAAATATTAATATAATTTTATAAAGATAGAAATACCTAAAAATACTATTATTATAAGTATAAAGATACTTAGAATAAACATCTTACCTATAGGAATTAATTTAGATATTATTATAAAAATAGGAATATTAAAAGAGTTTTCAAGAAGCCATATAAGTCTCTTAAGAATTCAAAACTAGAAATACTATAAATCTCTAATACTAAAACTCTAGTAATAGCTTGAAAAGAATTATTATATTTACTAAACGTACGCCTATAAATAAAAACTAAATATAATTATTAACCTCCTAATAATAACTATTAAGAAGTACCTTATTTTAAAACTAAATTAAATATAGTTATTAGTATTATAATAATAACTATCTATAAAGAGTTAATATATAATTTAAAGGTTTCTAACAAGATCCTAAAGCAGGAAGAATCTAAAACATCTAAATAATAAATCTCATAATCCTTTATTTTATATAAACCTTAAATATAAGTTTTTTATAATTACTTGTTCTACTATAATAAGTTTTATTAATCTATAATATAATAGTATAATAGAAAGATTAACTACTAATTAGTATTAGTTTATCTAAAAAGTAATACATACTATATATAATCTTACTATATAAGTATAAAATAGTATTCTAATTATTCATTCTTATTATTCCTATATTATATAGTATAAAGTACTATATAAAGCTCTAGATTTATAGTATAATAATTACTTACTAAATACTACGTAATTAGCTATAGCTAACGCTAGATGCCTAGCACCTACCGCTAGTAAGGCGCGGAAAGCATACTACTATATATATAGTAATACGTATAGTTACCGCATACCCTATAGCATAACGCAACCGATAGAAAGGTTAATTACTAATTAGTATTAGTTTATCTAGAAGATAATACATACTATATATAATCTTACTATATAAGTATAAAGTAGTATTCTAGTTATTTCTTATTATTATTCCTATATTATATAGCACGTACTATATATATAGAAATAGGGCCTATATAGCCTATATAGCCACATAGCTAGTATAGCTATATAGTATGTATAAGCTATATAGGCTGACTATTTACCTGACGGCGCTATAGCGTAGGAGCTTTATAACGGATGAATCAATATAATCTTCTTAAGAATAGTAATTTCAAAAATAATAGACTTTTAAATAGTAGGCTGATAGCTATTAAATATAGAAATTATAAAAGTAAATATAATAATATCTGAATAAATCTTATATTTTTAACACGAAGCTTTTTCTTATATTTATTATTTACTTTAAACTTTTTTAATATTAAATATAACAATATTAATAAAAATAAGTTAAGACTAAGAACTTACTAATTAAACTTAATTGAAAAGAAAAGAATTAGATATTATAAGTATAACTATATTAATACTACTAATAAAAAAATAATAACATATCAAGAAGATTCTACTACTTTAAACTCTATATAATTATAATTATTTTTCTTATTATCACATCTACTATTATTATTATAGATCAATAACAAGCTAGAAATATATATATATATGTAATAAAATATAATAACATTAGACTTATAAGAAATAAACTAACTACTAATAGTAATAAGATATTAAAATATCCTATTTTTAAGAAGAATAGTAAAGTAATGATCAAACTAATTGTCAACTTGAGGTAGTCTATTACTATTAAGAGTTTTAAGATTAAAAGGCATTTTTGAATATTTCTATAGCTTTTTAAACTCATTCAAAACTTGAATTGTAACTATATGATTAATTTAATAGTAGTTTCTGTTATATCATATTTGTCCTAGTCGTTATCTGACATAGGAAATTACTACTAATATCTATACCTAGGATAAATAGGTAGGTAAGTGTAATATAAACTACAAATAGGGATTAGGAATATAAAGTAGTTATAAATATAATAGGTATAGTCTATTCAATACTATATATAGGGGATAAACTCCCTCCTTATATAGTTATATAATATAACTTTAATAGTAATATTATGTACCCTTATAGCTATAAACCTCATATTTATTATTAGGGTTTAAATTATTATACTTCTATCTCTAGGATCTTATAATCTTTTTATAGAAACTTCTAGAATAATATTTCTCTAAGAAATCCCTAGGATTTCCTATGGAATGCCCTAAGATCCTTCTTTTTATTTCTTTTTATTAAAGTAGTAATTCTACTAATTTAATATTATTTCCCAAGTTTTTACATCTTTTGAAACTTATAAAGTTTCTAATCTATTTAAATAATAATCTTCTAAAGGATTTTATAAAACTATTAATAATATTATTAGTAATTTCTATATACTTAAAAGTTACCTTATTTCAACTTACTACTTCTCTTATAAAATAATTATAAACCTATATATATTTTGCTCTATTATTTAAGCTTTCTCTTCTAATAAGTATAATCAATTTAAATGTTATCTACTGATATTAATATAAACTTAATAGTTATTTCTCTTAATTTATTAAAGAAATTTTAGATCTATAAAAGTTTAGAAGTAATATAGAGTATTATATAATATTTAGTTCTAATAGATAATTTTATTATAATAGTCTAATATTGGGATCTTTATAATAGTAAGTTTTTAATTATAAAACATATCTATCTAATTATTAATTTAGAAATAGTTATGTAATTATTATAATTACTATTTATATATCTATAAGACTTTAAGTTATTTCTATTTTTCTTAGTATAATAAATATAATATTTATTCTATATTTTAATATATTAAAAGAGTTATAATACTTCTTTTTTATAAAAGTCTCTAGGATTATATCAAAACCTTATTTATAATTTATAATTCATAATTAAATAATAAGTCTAATTATATTATTTATGAAACAAATTGGAGTTTTCTAAATATTTAATAATATTACTCAGTTACTTTTCCTCTATACTTATAATAGTATCTAAGCTCTATATCCTATATATAGATTTAACTATAGACTTTACTTAATAATAGTATTCATACTAATACTAGCTTATAACTAATTAAAATAGTAATGAAATTACCTATTATTAAAGATAACTATACTTCTGGCTTTGATATTTAACCCTATAGTAATAAAAAACCTTATAGTAATAATTAAAGAGAACTTTATTAAAGCTAAAGCTTGATATATATAGCTATAAGTAACTACTGAGGTTCTAAAGTTAAGAATCTTTATAAACTTCTTAAAAGTAGAATAGAGAAAAGTACTTATAAGAACTAGGCGTTCGATAATTTATTACTCTTCTATATTTATATCTTTATAATAGAACTAAAATCACCTTAAAATCTATATAACCACTTATAAAAAGAATATTATAGAATAAGTATAGAAATATCTAATTATAACTATTATAACTAAAGCTATTAGTATACTAAATTAAATTTTAATAAAGTCATTCTAAATATTATAACTAATAGGCAGCCTATAGATATTTAAAAGAAACGTATCTAGTTATCCTATAAGTTACTATATTAAACTAGTAATATTAGAAACTAAGTATTAATTAGAAAATATTTAATATTAATATCTTATTAAAATACTAGTTACTAAATACTTTAGAATATTATGATAATATAATTATAAGGGTTTTAAAAGCTATCTAGTTATACTAGAAGTATTTATGTTTATATAAGTATTATTTATATATCAGCTATACTTAATTAATATATTAAAATCATTTATTAATAAGAGTAGGCTAAGTTTTATTATACTTATATAGAGATTATAAGTTAGTTTATATTAATAGTAGAGAACTTTTATATTAGTTGTATAAAGTTTTATCTTAGAAGTAGGTAAGGCTTAATCCAAGGGATATTAAAATTATAAATATTAAGGTTGTAATAATTAATTTTACTTTTCTAATACTAATATAAATAATATGCCTTACTATTAGTTGCGTTATACTATAGGGTATATAGTCATTATATATATTACTATATATATAGTAATATGCTTTCTACGCCCTACTAGTGATAGGTATTAGGTATTTAGTACTAGCTATAGCTAATTATATAGTAATTAGTAAGTAATTATCATACTATAGATCTAGAGTCCTGTATAGTACTTTTTGTTACATAATATAAGAATAATAATATCAAATAAACAGGATACTTTTTTATACTTATATAGTAAGATTATATATAATATTTATTACTTTATAGATAAAATAATACTAATTAGTAGTTAACCCTTCTATTATTACTATACTATAAATGAGCAAGGTTTATCATAATAGAAGAAATAATTATAAAACTTTATATCTAAAGTTTATATAAGATAGAAAGTTATAAGATTTATCAGTTAGATATTTTAAACTCTCTCTATTTGAAGACTTTACTAGGAATTTTGAAATTATATACTAATTCTTTATAGATAGTTATTATTATAATATTAATGATTATATTCAATTTAGTTTTGAAATAAAGTATTCTTTAATAATTACTATTAGGAGGCTAATGATTACTTTTAATCTTTACTTATAGGAATATATCTAGTAAATATAATAACTCTTTTTAAGTTATTACTAGAGTTTTAATACTAGAGATTTATAGTATTTCTAGTTTTAACTTCTTAAGAGACTTATATAACTTCTTAAAAGTTCTTTTAATATCTCTCTTATTTTTATAGTAATATTTAAATTAACCCCTATAAGTAAGATACTTGCCCTAAATATCCCTATATTTATAGTAATAATACTTTTAGGTATTTCTATCCTTATAAAACTCTACTAATATTTTAATTTAATACCTTTTAGTTAAATTTCAAATTTTAACTATAAGAATATTATAGATAAAGACTCTAGAAGGGTTTCTATTTATATAATATATTAAATAGCTTTTTATATATATATATAAAACTCTATAGCTTGGAGTTCTTTTAGATATTTAAGGAAGACTTTAAGAATTAGCTTCTAATAACTTAGTAATAACTTAGTATTTTTATAATATATTATTTTAGAGATTACTTCATAGTATAAAGCGTTGAAGTTAATATAGATAGTAATTGAATCTTTAGAATATTATATTAGTTATTTTAATAATACGAATTTATTCTATAGACTTATAAGGAGTTTTAAGAAGTTATAAAATATTATATTAACTTTAAAAGTAACTTTAAGAAGTATTTTGAATAGATTAATAACTTCATATTACAAGAGTTAAACTTTACTTTATCTTTTTATAATATTTAATTTAAGGTTAAATATATAATATTAGTAATATCTTTATAATAAGAGGTTAAGAGAAGATACTTATAGTTAACTTAGGGGGCTTATATATTTATCATATAAGATAAGAGACTTCTATTATAATAGTCAGTCTTACTAAATTATTATTTAAGTATCTTAGAACGTCTCTAATATTAAGAGGGTTATTATAAATATATCTTATACCTTACTTCTATTACTCCTTCTAATAATACTTTAGTTAAATATACTATAGATTTTATAAAGTTATATAATAATAGTATGAAGTATAGTAGAAGCCTATATAATATATTTGAAATTAAGAATTATATCTTCTATAATTACTACTTTAAGCTTAATATTCTATGTCATATATAAGCTAGTATATTCTTAATTATATTACAAAAGCAGGCTTTTAAGTATTACTTTAAGTATTTAAGTAATCCTAATTTCAATTTATAATTTGAATAGATAACTTATTCTATTGAAAGTTATTTTGAAAATAATAAATATTAATAGCTATATTTGTCTAACTAGTAAAATACTACTTTTTAAAGTATTATAATTAAGAATTTTAAGAAGAATAAAAAGGAAGCCTTTAAGACTCTTATATTTAGATTCATATATATTTAGAAAGCTTTCCTATTAAACTTCTATATAAATATAGTATTCTATTTCTAATTTATAAGTATATATGATAATATACTTAAATATTAATTAACTTTTTCTAACTCTACAATAAGATTTTAGAGTTTTATAATTAGTTAAGATTAACTATAAATAATACTATATTAATCTAAGAATTATAATCTATTTAAAAAAGTAAGAATAATGATTAGAAGTAAGTTAATAATTAATTTTAAGTTAACTATATATATAACTCCTCTTAAGAATACTTTTAAGGTGTTATATTATAGAATATTTAATATTTTATCTATACTATCTTATAGCGCTTATATTTACATATATTAGATAGAATTTATTCTTTTTCTTATAGTTATATATAGCTATTTAAATCAGAAGTATTATATATATAGTAAAATAAGTTATTAGTCTATAAGGTATATTCTTAAAGAGAGGTATATTTTATTTAATTATTAAAAGTTAAATATAGACCCTAAGATATACTTTATAATAATATACTAAGTATTTCTTATAGAATATAAAAGTATTAATAGTTTAAATAATAACTTTAAAGATTCCTTTTGAAAGAATAAGTTTAATAATACTATTATATAATACTAAGTATAGTATAATTTTAAAGATACGATTATTATTCCTTCTAAATAGGGTTTAATATTATTTTTTAATAAAGACTTTATTATGTTTAATAGAGGTAGAAGTATAAGAATCTTTGAAGATTAAGTAATACTTAATATTCTTATTTAAAGTAATATTTCTAGTAGTAAAGTTGTTAAAAGGAATAGTACTATAGCCTTTATATTTATATTTATACTTAAAGATTATTATTTAAATATAATTCTTTAAAGTATTTTATCTGATTTAGGTCCTACTAGCTTCTTAACTACTAAGTATTCCTAGTTTACTATATTTAAATAGATTATTAATCTTTTTATAATTCTTATATTTCTATAAGACGACCTAATGATAATATGCTTTAGTAAAGCTTTTCTAATTATTATATTTAGAATAATTAATATCTTTATACTTCTAAGTATTATTATATTTTATATAATATTATATAACACCTTATTCTTATTCTATTTTATAGATATATATTACTTTAGTATTATATTTAATAATATTTATAACTAGTCTTATTAAAGTAAGAAAGTTATAGTAATTATTTAGAAATAGGGATATATATAGATATTTTTTAATAAGAAAAGAATAATTACTTCTACATATTTTATAGAGATAGAAATATAGAAACTATACTACTATTTTAGATATCTAGTTATTATATATTTATATGATATTTTTAATAAGATAAAATATCTAGTTAAATATTATATTTTTAAAATACTTGAGAAATATTGTTATTAGTATTAAATATATAGTATAGTTTTTGTATGCTTTTATTCTACTATTTATAGTAATATTATATGCGGGGTATTTAAGCCCTTGAAACGTCGCCTTTGGGGCGTGGCCTGAGGCCTAATTTCATGGCCTACGTGGCCATATCCGTTTCATCACAGGTATATCTTACCTTCATATACTAGCCTAAAATATTATTTAACGTTTCTTATATAATATAAGAATGATCACCCTTAGGTAATAATACTATTATGCTTAATAAATACCTAAAGTAGCAAATTGAATATTTTAATTATAGCTTTAATTTGATACTATTTAACTTCTTTAAAATATACTTTTATATTTCTATTAATAACCTATTTACTAATAATATTAGTTTCTTATTTTAACTAGGATTTATAATAATCTTAAGCTAAAAGACTACTACTAGTAATAGTTAGTGTGATTTCTATAGTAACTTTATATATTACTCTTTTATAAAAAGTAAAAGAGTTATTAGGAGTATATTTATTTTGGAGATTCATATTATAATAACTAGTATAAAGTTAATTTAGATTATAACTATATTACTTGAGAAGATCTTCTCGTCTTAAAAGCTTCTTTAGATTCTAATTATTATATATACTAACTTACATTTACTTTATAAGTATTTTATACAACTTACTACTACTAAAGAAAAGGACTTTATAATTAATATTATAGGAAGATGAATTTCTTCTTCTTTAAGCCTTTTGTTTTATATAGAGAATATTTAGTACCTAGCTAGAACCCATACCCCAACCTACCTTATACTAACTACTATAGCTATAGTTACTTTAGGTTTTTAAATCGTAATAATATTGTATTAATAGTATACAATAGTATGATATCTCTAACCTTAGGGTATCTTAGCTTTCCTAACTATTAGCTGATAATTACTATGGATTTTAATATATATATTCTTTTAGAATAAAGTAGTATCTAACGAACTATCTTTAATATATATTTAAAGTATTTCGAATTATTACTAAATATCCTACTTTTAGATACTAGATTCTTTTCTATTCTTTTAATTTTATACTTCCTAGTTATACTAATAGTTTTATTTACTAGTAATATTTTAAAGCTAAGCTTAGTTATAACTATTTTAAAAAAACTAAAGAAAGTAATAAAATTAGTTTTATATAATACTAGCTTATCTAAGCTTTTATGAAAATAGCTATAATCCTTATAATTATTAATAGTTTTAATAAGATTGATATTTATATTGAGATTATAGGGATTAAGTATAATAATAGTATTCTTATTATTATTATTATTATTATTATTATTATTATTATTATTATTATTAGTAGTATTATTATTATAGAACAAAGAGAAGGTTAATCTATAGTAGTTTATTACTCTCTTTTATCTATAAAGCTAGTATTATTAAGATACGCTAGTAGTATTCTAGGTAGTATAAGTTAATATCATAAGTATTACTATAGTAAGTTTAATATTTTAAAGCTACTATTAGTATATCAAGCTATAACCTACTATAGAGACTATTATATAGCTTATACTAATAGGTTTGTATACCTAGTTATTACTCTATTACCTTATATTACTTATTTCTCGGTTAGGGCTAGGTTTAAACTAAATATTATACTACTAGGTCCTTTTTATTATATTTACCTATAGAGATATATATAAGCTATAGTATATTACTAGGTTGTCTTTATTATAGAGATTTAATACTAGGCGTTATATAAGGCTACCTACTAGGTAGGAGGCTAAATACGTAACATACTAATTAATATTATAGTATTGAAATGGTTATATAAATACTACGAGTTCTATAAAGTATAGTAGATTAATAGAGATAATAATATTGCTAATACTTTTAAGAAAAATATATTAAACTGTACTTTTAAGAAATTCATTAATTTAAACTATATAACTATTTAAATAGAAAGATAAGTAATTTGAATACAGTAGATAAATAAGTATTTGAATATTATTAAGGTAAAAAGGTATAGATTACTAAAGGTACTACTTTTTATATTAATAGATAAGTATTAGCATATATTGGAAAAAGAAGAAGTTGTTAGTATTAGTTGTATTATACTATAGGGTATATAGTAACTATATATATTATTATATATATAGTAGTATACCTCTTATACCTTACTAGTAATAAGTATTAGGTATTTAGTATTAGCTATAGCTAATTATATAGTAATTAGTGAGTAATTACTATATTATAAATCTAGAGTTTTATATAGCGTTTCATACCACATAATATAGGAGTAATAATAACAAATAACCGGAATACCTTTTTATATCTATATAGTAAGATTACATATAGCATATATTACTTTCTAGATAAACTAATACTTACTTTTCTTATTCTTCCTTGAAGTATTCTTAAGGAATACTAAAAACGTTTTAATAAATTATAAGTCTTATATAATATTAAACTAATATCTTTTATTTATAATAAATACTTTTCAATAGCTTAAGTTATTTATCTTATCTCCTAATATTTAAAATAACTTAACTTTTAATATTATAGTTTTAAATCTATCTTTTATTAAATAGAAAGTAATACTATTAGAATAATAATATTTTACTACTTTTTTATAATAAGATTGAATTCCTATTTTGATATATCTAAGTATATAAGGATTGTTCTATTAGGACTTATAATATTATTTCTTTAAAAGTGTCTTCTATTAAAATAAAGAATTTTTTATTAAATATATTTATCAGAAATCCCTCTATATATAAAATATCTCTAAATGAAACTTTGAATTTATTACTGAATATTAATATAACTATTCTAATATAATCTAGATAAACTAGTTCTATACTTACTATAATAAGTCTTATTAATATTATTAAAATATATTTATTATATTATAATGAATTATTAATAAAATAAATATTTACTTTTAAATTCTATAATTAGTTTTTATTGAAAGTCTTTACTATTTTTCTAATATTTCTTTAATATAAGTAATATTATACCTTATTATTATATTTTTCTTAAAAAATATAAAAGTCTTAAGGATTAGTTTATATTTAATATGATTATAATTCTTCTTTAATATTCTCAGGTTAGGATTCTTTCCTTTCAAATAATTCTTCTAGTCGTTGTAACTCTATTTTATTTATACTTTTTGAAGTATAGTTTTAAATAGCATATTCAGATTCTTTATAATTATAAGAAGTAAACTTAATCTTCTTAATTAAAATCATTAAAGTTTTATCTTTTTTCATCTAAATTATAATAAATTACATAATAAGTAATTTCTTCCTATAGAAAGGGAATTTATTTATAAGATCTATTCTCATCATTTCTAGATTTATAATATTTCTATATTAACTATTAGATTTTATTCTAATAGTTTATTTTCTACATTAAGAATCTATTCTTTAGATCAATAAATATATAAAATCTTGTTTTATAATTATTCTTCTAGTATTTTAAAAGTAATATATAAGTTTATTAAATTTTATAATATAACTCATAGGGTTAAATCTTTTAAATATAAGTAAATATAATTAATTTCTAATCTAACCTTTTAAGATAATTCCTAATTTTCAAAGGTTCTTAAGAAGACTTTTTAAGGTTTTAACCTTTTATTAATATATATAATTAAAACTATTAGTATAATTAAGATATTGTTTTTTAACTAATTATTGGTATATAAATTATTAGTTTTATTAATTTAACCTCTTATTATTAAACTATAGATCCTAAATTTATAAACAATTTAAATGAATTATATAATTTAATTTAAACTATTTTAAAGTAATAATCTTTAGATATCTTTAATTAGAAATTTCTAAATTAGTTTCTTAAAACTTCTTTAATCTTAAAATCCCTACTATTTCTCTTAAGAAATACTAAGACTTCTCTTTTTATAATATCTAATTAAATTAGTAATATAAAAATATTATAAGTAATTATAAATTTTAAATAAATAATATCTATTAGTAGAACTATTCCTTTTTAAAACATTAATAATATTATATTTTATAATTCTAATAAGTTCTCAGCTTTATATATTAATTTAATAGATTTAGTTTACTACTATGTATATGAAATAATTTCCTCCTTTTTATAATTTAATAATTATTTTAAATAGTTAGAACGTTTTCATTAACTTATCTATTATAACTTCATTATTAGTATTATTTAAATACTTCTTAATGAAATAGGAATCTTTTAAAAAATCTATTATAATAATTAATCAATATTCTATAAGTATTTTATGGATAATTTATTTTAATACTAATATGATACACTATTATAAATATTTTAAATAACTAATTATACTACTATATAGTATAAACTATAAATAAGAATTAGGAATTTAAAATAATTATAAATATAATAAATATAATCTATTTAATATTATATAAAGAAAATAAGCTCCTTCTCTATATAAATATATAATAATTTGAATAGTAATACTATATATCTTTATAGCTATAAACCTTATATTTATTACTAGGGTTTAAGTTATTATACTTCTATCTCTAGGATTTCGTAGCCTTTTCGCAGAAACTTCCAGAACAGTATTTGTCTAGGAAATCCCCAGGATTTCCGATGGAATGCCCTAAGTAGCCCCCCCTATACCTATCACCCCCCTATACCTATCACCCCCCTATACCTATCACTCCCCTATACCTATTACTACACCACACCGCAATTTTAGAATTAAAACAATATCGTCAAACTAGGTATTTTCACCTACTAGTAATATTTCTATTATTCTACTAGTAAAAACTCGCTCTATAGTAATTCAAATTCGATTTCTTATACTTATAAGTTTTTCATAACTTCAAAAGTCAATATCTTAGTAGACTTATATAACTTCTAAATCGTTAGGATTTATATAAACTTTTTATTTAGATCTATATTAATTCTAACTTTCTATTAAAATATATAAACCTCTAATTTTATATTTAATTAATATATCGAAGGGTTTTTTTTTAATCATAATAACTTACTATAAGTTAAAGTATTTTCCTACTATAAATAATAACTATTAAATATTTTTCTAAATAGTTTGAAGAGTAATATATAGAAATAAAGCTATAGTATTAATAATATAAAAGTCTTATAATCTTATAGGGGTTTTTAGTATAAATTTAACCCTTTAAGAGATATTATAAGACTTCTTTTTTAATATTTTTAATAGTAGAAGGCTACTATTTAATACTAACTATATTATACTTTAGTACTAGTAAAATAATAGTATGAAAGCTGATAATTCTTGTATTTCTATAAAGAATCTATCGAGATTTCTAAGGTATTTTTACTAGGAATTCTCTAGGAAATCTAGTAGGAAATCCTAGAGAAATCCTATAGGAAATCTTAGTAATTTCTAATAGGAAATCTTAGTAATTTCTATTAGGAAATCCCTATAAAAATCTACTAGAATCTTAAGCTTTCTATAGTATTTTATAATAATTACTTATTACTAAAGAATTTCGCCTTAATAATTAATTATAGTAAGATAATTCTAGTTATCTAGGAAATTAAAAAGATTCTACTTGTAAATAGATTGACTAATTAGAAAATATAAAGAAAACAAATAGATAAACTTTGGTAGAATTAAAGTAAAAAAATATAAAATATAAATAACTTTATATAACTTACTATATTAATATAATCTTAGGGGTATAAGTTTATAAAAATACTTGATATAATAATTAAACTTTAGTAATTAGTTTTGTTTCTAGTTATATTCCTTCCTAGTATTCTTTCTTATATTTCTAATATTTCCTTTTTAAATAATAATCTATCCAACTTTTTTACCCTATCTATTAAAATAGTTAGAGAATTCTTCTTATATTATTTTAGAAAGAATAAAGATTTCCTTATTATTAATATTCCCATTAGCTTAGGAATTAATATAGTTAGTAATAGAGAAATATATAGTTATAACTAAGTATCTTCTAAAGAAATTAATACTATTAATAATATTTATAGTAAAATTATTTTAGTCTATAGAAGTAGATTTACTAAGGAAAGATTCCTTCTTATTAAGAATATAGTAATTTTTTTAGATTTTTCTAATTTTTAAATATTTTTTATATAAATTTATAGGGAGTTTATAAGATATTTATAAGAAAGGTTAGGGAAATTAGCTTTAGGAGTTTATTATTTCTAATAAGGTTAGTATAAAAATTAGTAAGGTATTTTATAGTTATATTATTTATTAGGAAATAGAGTTTATTTTAATAGAAACTAACTATTATTCTTTAGATTACTTAAAGAATTAACTTATATTTATATATATAAGTAATAATAGATTAGTTTACTTTAATTTCTTACTTATTTATTAATATTCTATTAGGTTTAATAGTAGTAAGTTAATTTAATTAGTTAGTTAAGCTAGGAGCTAGTATTATTCTAGTATTATTAAGGTTGAAATTAAAAGCTAAAATCTAATTTACTAGCTAGAAATTTTACTATATATTTTGTATAGGTTTATTAAATTTTACTTATTTTACTAGATTAGAGTTATTCTATACTAACTATCTCTTGAGGATTTACTTGAAAGTTAGAAAATTAGAATTATTATTAATATCTAAAGTAAATATAAAGATAATTAGAATTTCTATAATATTTAGTATTATTTTAAATAATATATTATTATTATTCTATATAATCTTAATTATAATTCTCCTATCTTTTTATTCTTATACTAATCTTATAATAATATTTACTTACTATATTACTTTCTTAATTTGTTTTTTTAAATATTAATTTTAAAGATAATAAGTTACTACTAGTTTTTAATTTAAAAAGAATATATTTATATAACTCCTTAATTCTAATTAGAAGGAGTATAGATTATAGAGTTTTAAGTTTAGAATATATCTCTACTCTAGGTATTTCTTATATAATTTATAGTAAGATTGATTAATATTTAAACTTATCAAATAGGGAAATATATATAATTAATATTTCAAGTAGTATTAGTAAGACTATTAGATTATTATATAGAATTTTAAAATTTAGAGTAAATTTCCTAATTTCTATAAAATAGAGTAGTTTAAATATTGAAATTATTATAAAAGAATAGTTAAGAATAAGTAAGAAAGATAAGTTTAACTAATTTGAAGTTATTAATATAATTAAATTCTTAGTTTAAAATAAAAATAGTAGTTTTCTAGAGTATATTAAAAAGAGATTTAATTCTTTTAGAAATTATAGTATTTTAGTAGTATTAAAGAGTTTATTTATTAGTATTATTTTAAGTCTTAAATTAATTACTAGTTAACTTTATATACTTACTAATAGACGTTTTGCTTCTATAGATTGTAAGTATTTTAAAGTAGCTAGGAAATATTAAGTTTTCGCTTTTTTTACTTATAGAAAATAGATTATATTATAGTTTTATATATAATTTATCTTTTAATTAATTATAATAAGTAATATTTAGTATAAAATATTAATATATTATAATAGAGTATAAGGAAGTATAGAAGATTATGAGGGAGTATTAGGTTTTAAGATATTAATAGATAAGGGAAATATCTACTTTTATCTTATATATTAGTAGTAGTATTTTTCTAATATTTATTATATTAGAGAAGATTTAGAAAGTTTCCTATATAGTATAATATATTCTATTTACTTATTTTAGTAAGTTATTTAAAGCGTAATTATTAAATAGTATTATTATTATAATAAATTATATATGAAATTATTTATTATAATCTTTTAAGGAAGGTATTATGATTTTAAATAATATCTAGTCGTTTTTTCCTATCAAATTATTCTAAGATTTTAGGGGGATTTCTTATTTTTAAAGTCTTTTGATTTCTTTAGGATTTCTAAGAAATTATATTAGTAATAGTTTTTTCTTAAGATTAGTTAGAGATATTTTGTCTTAATTTTCTATTTATAGTTTTATTCTTAGTTTTATCTAGTTATTCTTTTAATAAAAGTATTTAGTATCAATTTAATAATAGTTTCTTATTTTCTTTAATTTCTTTAGTTAGTTATTCTTTTAAGTTTCTTTTTCTCTAAATTCTTTAACTAATTTTTTATTTTTATAGTATTAGTATTTATCTATATATTATAAATATTAGGTTAATCTTTCTACTTAATAAAGTATTAGATTTTTAGTTTCTTTCTTCTTAATTATATTTTTGTTTCTAAGATTTTGTCTATTTTATAATATTAAAATAAGTCTTAGAATTCTTCTTTTTATATATTATTAAGTTCTATAGGTTTAATATATATTACTATTTATTTATATAGGTTTTTTATAAAGTTAGCTATAGGAGTTAGATGAATAATTGAGATTATTAAGTAAATATTTATAATTAGTAGTAAACTTAAATAGTAAGTAAGTTTTCTAATTCCTTTTAGTATTTTAATTAGTCTAGTTTTTAGAAGAGATGTTTTTACTAATTAGTTTCTAAATAGCTAGTAGTTTTTTTTAAATTAAAAATATATAAAACTTCTTAGAATAAATACTACTAGTTTATATTTATAGTTTAAAGTAGTTTTTATAAGTATTTATATTTATATAATTAAAAAAGATATTTCGTCTTAAGTAATATTATATAAAATAGATATATTTATATTAGGGAGTAAATTGAAGGGGGAGTTAAGTCTATATTTCAATAGGATTTCTATTAGAGTTTTAGATATTATATTTATAAGTTATTATTTAGTAAAAAATATATTAATATTAAGGGATTAATTTATAGTTTCTCTAGGTTTTTAAGTTTAAATATATAGATTATTATTTCTACTATTTGGTTTTTCTATTTTAATAATTTATTAGTCTATAGGTAATATATTATTAAGAAGTATAGTTTTATATTTAGGTCTTTCTATATTAATGTCTAGAATTCTAATAGGAATTTTAAGTTATAGTTAGAAATTATTATTTTAGGAATTTTCTAGTTTTCTATATAAAGAAACTAGAGTAGGAGTTTAGCTTAATCAGTAGATATATATATTATATATTTTAGAATTAATAATATTACTTTAGAAGATTTGTCTATTATTATTAATAATAAGTTATATAATAGGAATTTAGTAAGTTTATATAGAAAGAAATCTAAAGATACTTCTAATAATTTAATAATAAAACTTATAATAATGGTATGAAAGAATATTAGTAGATATAGGATTAATTAGAGTTTTCTTAGAGGTTTTATTTTTGATTTTAGTAGTAAACTATATATAGAGTAGTATTTAATAAACTCTATATTCTTCTTAGCTAGGTGTAAACTTATATATATTAATAATAGATTATATTGTG
>AMCV02000027.1:915292-926517 GCA_000350065.2 Colletotrichum orbiculare MAFF 240422 | reverse complement strand
TATTAATATTTTAAATCGCTTTATAGAAGATTCTAATTACCTATATATAAAGAAGAAGATATATAGTAAGGTAATAAGACTTTATTAGAATATATCTTAATAAGGATCTTAAGGAAAATATCTATATATAAAGATTCCTACTATTTAATAATTATTTTATAAATCTAAAATACTCTTATTATACCAAAATAACTAATTATTATACTAATTTAGACTAAGTTATCTAGTTATAATAAATACTATATAGTTTTAAATAAAGAAATTAATAATAGTAATAAAATCTTAAAGAAATCCTAATATAAACAGACTTTAAAGCCTTGCTATTAGATAATACTATATATTATAATAATAAATTAAAAATTATAATAACTACTTATATTAATAATATATTAGTTATTAANGCTAATTAGGAATATTACTAAAAGTTTCTTATAAATTGAATAAAATATCAAGATAAACAACCTAGGAGTATTAGCCTCTTTCCTAAAGATTTACTTATAGTTTAATAAAAATGAAATAGTAATCTTATAAGAAGATTATCTAAAAAGAATATCTAAAGAATTTATAGAATTCTTCTACCTAGCTATTATTCTAATAGAAATAGAAGCCTAAGATTTCGCTATATTAATAGAAAGATAAATTAATAAAATATTATAATAATAGTATTATTAAATATTTAGAAAACTCTAATTTATTATATAAATAATATAATTAGACTTATTATTTAATTATAAATTATAAATAAGATTCTAATATAACTTTAGAGACTTTTATAAGAAAGGAGTATTATAATTTCTCTAGTATATTAAAATATATAATAAATATTATATTTATTATATTAAGAAAAATAGAAATAATTTAAAATTTTATAGATATATAAATAGTAATTATACTAATTATATAACTATATCTAGATTAATAATTAGATAGATATTCTTTATAATTAGAAATGTTATATTATAGAGATTTTAATATTAAGTTATTATAATAAAATTATCTATAGAAACTAAATATTATATAAAATCTAATACTACTTCTAAAATTATATAAATTTAAAACTTCTTTAGTAGATTAAGAGAAATAATTACTAAACTTATATTAATATAAATAAATAATATTAAATTAATTATACTTACTAGAAGAAAAAGTTTAAATAATAAAGTAATATATATATAGATTTATAATTATTTTATAAGAGAAATAATAAGTTAAAATAAAATAATTTTTAAATATATAGAAACTGCTAATAATATTATTAATAGCTTTATAAAACCCCTTAGAAAACTACTATTTAAATAAATTAAAAACTTTATAAACCTTAAGAAATATAAAAACCTAGGAAATAATATTAAAATAGTAGAATTACTATTTCAATAAAAAAAGGTATAATAAAGGGATCTCAGGGTATTCTATAGGAAATCCTAAGGATTTCCTAGAGAAATACCTTTCTAGAAAATTCTATAAAAAAACTATAAAATCTTTATAATAGAAATATAATAACTTAAATCCTAATAATAAATATAAAGTTTATAACTATAAAAGTATATAGTATTACTATTAAGATTATACTATATAACTATATAAAGAAGGAGTTTATCCCCTATATATAGTATTAAATAGACTATGCCTATTATATTAACGACTACTTCATATTCCTGATCCCTGTTTGTAGCCTCTGTTATAGTAAGGCATGATGGCGTGACAGTGCCTGTGTGCCTTCCTCACTATTCTCTAGTACTCTGCTTCATCTTCCGGTACTCTGCTCCATCTGGGATGCAAGTAAAAGTGATTCCCAATAAACCGTCGTAGGTACCATTACAGCTACTGTAGTATGTCGAGGAGACCGAGAGAAAGTCCAAGATGAGTATCCGTATCCGGGTACCAGTTTGTGGACCGAGGAGGGAAAACATTACGCATATCCGCACCAAGGATCCGTACTCCGTACGGAGTAGAGACTTGGGCTCCGTTTGGGGGGAAACAACCTACTCGGCTCTTCGGCCGGGAAAATCTGCATCTATCCCTGATTCGGGTTTTTTTGATTTTCTTCTTCCCTTTCCTTCTTTGGAGAGATCGACCTAGGCAGCATCTATTCGCCATTTTGTCACCTCATTTACCATACCGCCGCCCACCAAGCAACTCTAAAACTTACCTCATCAACCTGCTCACTTCTTACCTGTCGCCGGCAACACGTCTCATCGTCCAATTCCGCCGTCTGTCCACCGTTGTCGACCCGATAAATCTTTGCCATACTGGAAGGACCTGTTCTCGCAAGAGTCAACTACAGCAATTTGCTCTGCTGCCAGGGTACAGAACTCTTCTTCAGTTCTTGTCTTCAAAGGTCGCAAGACCTGGCTTCTGATTCTCTCGGACCATCAAAACCATCAAGTTGGCTTCACTCGCATTGGCTCTGTCTTCCCTCTCCCGTTCACTCCTGGGTCCTGGCTTCTGGATCTACAGCGGAGTGAACAAGAAGCCTCCTTAAATCTGCACGGCAGCATCACTTACTATTTCAATCCCAGAGCGATCACCATCTCCCTGCCACCCTACTAATCAAGTTGGGCCGCTCCTGTCGCTACTTGGCATTGGACTGGCACTGTCCACGCTGGGAGCTCGTTTTTTTGCACAGCATTGCGCGCCGCGGTTGCGCGGGGTGCAATTGACGTCGATTCCTTGAGCGTCGGAACAACCAGTTATGGGTATCGCCATCTGAGCCGAGGGTTGCGGAGGCATTCATACGGGAACTCTAATCTGTGTTCCGCCCACGGACTCCCTCGACCAGCGTCGGATTTTGTTGTGCGCCCAGTGACCAGGAGCATCACCCAGCACTCACAGTCGGCGCTATTCAAAATGTCCGACCACGAAGAGTCTGTTCAGGGGACTGATTTCAAGGCGCCTATCCCCGAGCTCGACGACCACCGCCATCGCATCGCGTCCACTTCCCACCCCGAACGTTCTCGCCGAGGTACCTTCGATACATTGTACGGAGCGCGATTGCTGAGTCCTGATGATTCGACGGGCGACATGCCATCCAATGTTCGGGTGAGGGATTTCGAAGAGGCGGTGGTTGACGAAGAGGGGGCCGATGTCTCGCCGATTGTTCGACGTGTACGCCGTCCGACTGTTGAGACGATGGCCGACCAACGATCGCTATCACCGCCGAATTCTGTCAAGGCATTCGCGGAAGCGCGCCGGCGCGAGCGTGGGCTGTCAGTTTCCGAATCAAAGGCAGAAAAAATTGGCGATGAGGATGAACTCCACCGAGCCGTCTCCATTAGCAGCCGTCGCAGCCATCGCAGTCGGCCTCATACGGTGGACGACGGCGCCAGTCTCGCCACGAATCAGTCTGCCGAGGAAGACGTCTGCTTTCCTCTGCAAGATGGCAAGCGCAAAGACCAGCTCTATATTGATTTCGACTACCTCGAGAATTTCATCCAGTCCGATCGCGCCTCTAGGACCGTGAGCCGTCGCGACTCTCTCCGTGCTTTTCCAGACCTGAGGCAGCAGTCGTCCAACAGCGCGCAGCCGCAGCTGCAGCTTCACACCGTCGATGGTGATATCCTCAACATGCCCTCGGATATATCTATGGGGCAAGAGATGTCCGAAAAGGAGGCAGCCAAAGTCACGCCTGAACCGAAATCAATTTCCAAGCCTACCGCTTCTCAGCACCCAGTTGACCCTAACCGCTTCAGTTTCTTTTCCTCTGCATGGGAGTCCACGATTCATGCAGCGGAGCTCGGCGATTTGGTTTTGCCTGGCGAAGACTTGCAGGGTCTCTTCGCCTTACCTGCCGATGAATCGGATGGGGTGTGGTGGCTCAACGTCAATAATCCTACCAAGGAAGAGGCCACTTCCATTTGCAAGGCATTCGGCGTCCATCCGCTGACCATTGAGGATATCACAACCCAGGAAGCTCGTGAAAAGATCGAGCTCTTCCCGTCGTACTACTTTGCGAGTTTCCGATCGTTTCACTCAGTTGAGGAGGAAGACGGGCTCGAGTATGAGCCTTTCAACATATACGTTGTTGTCTTCCGCGAGGGTACTCTGAGCTTCAGTTTTGAACCCAACGCTCACGCCTCGCATGTCCGAAAGCGCATTGCTTTGCTCAAAGACTACGTCGCGCTCAGCAGCGACTGGATTTGCTATGCTCTCATGTGAGTCAACTGATTCTGCACATCAATCTGGAATGAGTCGCTGACACAGACGACGCAGTGACGACATCGTCGACTGTTTTGCTCCCGTGATTAGAGACATTGAATTGGAGGCAGACGCTATCGAAGATGGCGTATTTGTGGCCCGTGAAGATGATTCGAACACATTTCTTCGGACTATCGGACGCGTCCGCAAGAACACTATGGCGTTGATGCGACTCCTAGGAGGCAAGGCTGATGTGCTCCGCGGCTTTACGAAGCGTTGCAATGAGAATTACAAAGTCACGCCGCGTATGGATATTGGTCTCTATCTCGGCGATATCCAAGACCACGTCGTCACGATGGTCACAAACCTCGGCCACTTTGAAAAGATACTGTCTCGCTCCCACAGCAACTACCTGGCGCAGCTTTCCATCAACAGTATATCGCAAGGTACCCATACAAACCTGGTGCTCAGCAAGATCACGTTTTTGGCTTCAATTCTTGTACCGCTGAACCTCGTCAGCGGTCTATTCGGTATGAACGTGGACGTTCCCTTCAAGGACAGCGGGTCTCTCGCTCCTTTCTTCACCATCCTTGGAAGTCTCATTTTCTTCTGTATTGTGAGCTTAGTTTTGGCTCGCAGGTACAAATACATTTAATGTACGATTGATCAGCGGGTCACATTACGACCCTGGATGTCCGCTGTATGTCACGGCAGAATATCCTCCAATGTTAGAT
The DNA here is from genome assembly GCA_000350065.2 of Colletotrichum orbiculare MAFF 240422. Lineage (NCBI taxonomy): Eukaryota > Fungi > Ascomycota > Sordariomycetes > Glomerellales > Glomerellaceae > Colletotrichum > Colletotrichum orbiculare. The sequence continues at coordinate 921,649 of AMCV02000027.1, read as the reverse complement.
AGCAGACGTATACCTCCGTAGGGAATAAAAACGTTAGCGCTTCGTCAATTTTACCGCCTCGAGTAGGATTTGCAGAGGTACCACTAGGGCCACCAGAACAGCCATTATCATGATGTAGCTACCTTGTGGATTGAGCTGTTCATTGTCTAAGCTGTTTTTCATGCTTATCTCACCTATTTCGCTATGAGTAGTAGTACATCCTCCATATGTTCTGGCCAATGTCGTGAACGTGGGTTAAGCTAAGAAGCTAACGTTTTTAATCCCTACGGAGGTATAGTAATGATGGCCATTTCCGGCTCCTGTTGCAAACTGCCGTCATCCTCCACATTAAATTGATCGCCGCTGGTGGTGACTTCGCAGCGGCGTGTGGTGCCCGGCATGGGGCCGTGCACCAGGCATTTGACCACGGCCAGAGTGGAGACGTGGAAAAAAGCTGCACGCGCCAACCAGGGCAAAAGGCACCCGTCAAAGTCGTTCGCTTTGCAAAGTTAAAGTTCATCGAGACTCGGGAAACGACATCTAGCGCAGCCGCTCAGCCGACATCTTCTAGCTTCCATTTCTGGAAGACAAACGCCTCACCTGGATTCCTCGCTAATTGCCCGTCAACATGGACTCTTCTAAACAAGCTCTGGCGAACACCGACCTCGACAAGCTCAACGAGAGCGACAAGGCCGAGCTCCGCCAATTTCTTGCCAACGAGCAGCAGCGATCTCAGATTCAAACACGTCAGTGCAACCCATTGTCCGCATCACCGCAAGGCCGAAGGGGAACAGACGAACGAGAAAGACGAAGGAAGCAAACCTCAAGAGTCGTACCCCTACATTTCGCAGCAAAATACTGATGTCCGCGACCTTTATAGAAACGCACGCTTTGACTGAAATCTGCTGGAAAAAGTGCGTTGGTGGCTCGATTCGTGGCTCGAAGCTCGAAAAGGGCGAGGAATCCTGCCTTGCCAATTGCGTGGACCGTTTCCTCGACGTCAACTTTTTGACCATGAAGCACCTAAACAGTATGCGCTCGGGCTAGGCAATCGTTTGACAATGGAGTGACGACCGGCGCATGGGGCCTTGCGCAGATCACAAACGGGAATTTTGCGAGGTCAGCGAGTCCCCTGCGTAATACAATTGTAGCACACTTCTGTACGGGCATCATAGGGGCGAGACGACGTTGATCTGTGTAATCGCAATTGAGACGCGCAGTGCCTCCGAAACAAGAAAGCCTGTCGACATGGTCGACTGTACACATATTGTGCATGTACAGCATGAAATGTTACATGATCTACAGCGTCATTTTCGATAGGCTGGGTTTACGGTAATCACGGTGTTGATACCACAGCTTGAATACCAGGCCATTCGATTGGTGCCCCGAGGAAACTGTACCGGGGACTTTGGTCAATAACCCGTAGACGCCCATGCCAATGCCGTTGCAATCAATGAACCCGTAAACCCCATTTTTATAACCTTCATTCCCAGATCCTTCTCAAAGACCCCACGCTTAAACAAGAGCCAGCTTGGTGGCGGCAATGTCAAGAGCATCGACATCAGGAGTAAGACGGGCGTAGGCCTTCTTGGAGCCATCAGGACTACGGTGGTAGAATCAGTATGCATAGAGTTGACTTGTTTCACAGCATATCCACCACTTACCGGATGAGGGTGTTGATCTTGACGGTGTCGATGTCGTAAAGCTTCTTGAGAGCCTGCTTGATCTGGGCCTTGTTGGACTTGACGTCGACGATGAAGACAAGGGTGTTGTTCTCCTCGATCTTCTTCATGGCGCTCTCAGTGTTGAGAGGGTGGACGATGATCTTGTGCTCGTCGAGGCGGGGCTCGTGGGGAATCGACTTGCGAGGGTACTTGGGGGCGCGGGAAACGACCAGGGTCTTGGGTCGGTGGAAGCTGGTCGTGTAGCGGACCTTGGTCTTCTTGTGAGAGTTGGTCTGTCCAACATGGTCAGTCACGAGCGTCCTTCACATGTTCACGAAGTCGCTCCAGGTTGGTGCTGATGGATCGACTAAGCCTGCGCTCAGGTTGATGAGGAACTGCTTACACCCTTCAGGGCAGCCTTGGCAGCCGCGTTGGCCTGCTTGGAGCCCTTGGGAGCCTTGGAGGCACCGCCTGTATCAGAGATGGCATCAGCAATCGCCCTTTTGTGACAAAAGAACTCGCAAAATCTGCTGCAGCATGATGCTTGAGGGGTTGTCATCCCCTTTGCGGTCGACGCCGAGGAGATTCATCGAGACGAAAAAAAAGGTAGGTTTGTGTGCGGTTCTTAACTACCTTTTTTGGTGTTAGGGGCCATTTCGAATGTTGGACGTTGGCTGGCTGGTCGGGTTAGCTGGCGAGTTGGCGATGGGATGAAAGATAGAAATCAAACACCATTTGCTGTAGGCGCTATGTTTTGTTACAAGAGTGTGTGTGGATTAGGGCAAATTTTCATCACCTCTCCTGCCCCCGCCTTCGTCTTCCCCCAGCTGCCTCTGGGGTGTTAGCTGCCTAGATCGGTAAGCGCCCCGTGCACCAATCCCCACCCCCCATCTCCGAGGGGTTATATCATAGGAACGCTGTATCCGTACGTGTAGCTTTTTATGGTAAGGTAGTGTGCCTTACACAGTACTTCACATGTAGCTTATACATATCTATGCACCTAAACGCAAAGGTGAACTGCATCCAAGGTTAGGTAAGTATACGGGAGTGACAGTTTCCACTGCTTCATCCAGTTGCATTTTTACGCGTCTTTCCCCTAACGACCGTGCCCCTAGAACACGACTCAAATGCCATGGGCAGAATTGTAACAGCTCCGAGGCTGCTATCAAGTGGCCGGCCACCACTGCTGAGGAAGACAGTCAGGTCGATCTCGAGGAAAGAGACAAACAACATCATCAACACACATCACACGTTACAGAAGAAAAGACAGCAGGCTTTGGCAAGAAACGACGCGAATGAGGCAGCCGCCCTAGCCGCAGAAATTTCTGCCCTTGGCGGAATCGAGGAGTATCAGAAAGCTAGTCTCCAGGGCCAAAAGAAAGACCGCGGCGGCGACAGTTCCAGAGTGCTGCTAGAGTGGTTGCGAGCAGTGAAGCTCCCGCGAACTAAGCGTAAGTATGAAGAGGGCGAGATAGACGGCCTTCAGCGACTGCGCATGCTCGAGGTGGGCGCGCTGAGCACCGAGAACGCCTGTTCCAAGAGCGGTCTATTCGACATGGAGCACATCGACCTCAACAGCCAACAACCGGGCATCTTGCAGCAGGACTTCATGGAGCGACCCCTCCCCAACGATGACACCGAACGGTTCGACATCATCTCACTCAGCCTGGTTATCAACTATGTCCCTGACCATGCTCTACGTGGCCAGATGCTCCTTCGCACACTGTCGTTTCTCCGCCAGCCCGCCGACGACGTGGCAGACGACGCCCGCGAACTGTTGCCTGCCGTGTTTCTTGTTCTCCCAAGAAGCTGTATACAGAATTCCCGCTATTTCTCGGAAGCAAGATTGGATGAACTCATGGCTATATTTGGCTACATTCGCAAAGATTGCAAAATCACGAACAAGCAGGCCTATTCTCTCTGGAACAGAACAAGCCCTCCTCGTCATCCTCTGCCGGCGCTCGCCAAGAAAGAGTTGAACCCGGGACTGAAACGCAACAACTTTACGATCACGCTCAGGCCCTGAACTACGGTTTATAGTTCTTAGCAGATTCGAGGCAACTGGCTACGTTTTTCGTCCCGGATGTCCCCGCGGCCGAGGTCGAGAAACTTCTCGTCGCAGCTCAATCCTCGCCTGTGCTTCTCCACTTGGTCCCAAACTCACACAGCGATCTGGGATTCACAGATGGGTGGTTGGCCTTCGTGTGTACTCCACGAATGTCTGTGTTACCTTCTCTCATGGGGAGCAGTTGGCGGCCATCTGCTTTGGCCATTTCCCAACTCGTACCCTTGGAGTTACTGCACTGCGCCGCCGACCTTTCTTGACTGGCGGGTCGCAGCATTTTTGCCAATTAATAACGACGAAAGATATCGTGGCCCAAAGGCCCCTTTCTCCATTGGTGGCTTCCTGAGCTGGCTTGTTTGAAGGGGAGCTGCAATTCAACACGGGTGGTACTGCGGTTGCTGCGCTTTATTTTTTACCCCAGTCAAGTACTGGTAGGCTATCATTCTAACCATTTTTGGAGATAACCTCTCTTCCCCACCTAACTATACCTACTACACTTCTGCTCCTGAGCATGCTTTCACGTGACCCTCCACGTCTCATTACTACTCCCCTGCGATAGGGCGGAATGTCATAGTATGAAAAAACTGTTACATATAATTAGGGGGCAAAATCTAATATATATTATATATAACTAAATATAGTCAAGCATACTACGTAAGGCTCTATTTTAAGTAGTTTAAGTAGAATAAGGCCTATAGAAATAATACTAATACTTAAGGTTGAATTAGTATAAACTCTATTTCTTAAGAATATTATTCTTAATATATCCTTCTAGTTTTATTCTACTTATAAGCTAGTTCTTTTAAATAATATTAATTAAACTTTCTATTTATATTTTATAAGAAGTCTTTTTTTAGTTTTATTATTTTTATTAAACTTCTGTTCTTATAATAAGAAAAGTAGTATTATTTATAATATTGTAGACTTAAGTCTTAAGATTTATATAGAATATTATTATTCGGATTTCATATAACTATTATTCCTATAGTTTAGTAAAGAGTTTTCTTCTTGAATATAAATTCTTCAAGTTTATTATAATTCTATTAAAGTATTATTAAGATATCTCTTATAATTAATTCCTAATATTAATAAACTTTGTATTTAAATTTTATTTAATAATAAATAAGAAATTATATAGAAGAAATAGAAGATAATTAAAAATAATAGTAAATATGAATACTTTAGAATTCTTAATAGGAATTCTAATAAATTAAGAATAAATTAACTTAATAGAAGATAAAAATTAATCTTTCTAAGAAATATTCATATAGTTTTAATAAGACTATAAAATAGCCTTATAAATAATATAAGTATTTTATATAAAGAGGAAATTATTGTTTATGAATACTTTCTTTAATAATACTACTTTCTACTTTCCTATATAGTGAATAATTATATAATATAAATTACAGATTAATTAGATTTTTATTGAGAAGTTAAAAGATTTCTAATAGTCTTTATAGATTAGCCTATTATTTAAAGTCTAGATATAAATTAGTAAATATATATAATATAGAAGTTTTAATATAATTAGAGTATTAATATATGCTTTTAATATCTTTTTAAGTATTATAAGAATTCCTATTATAATATTTAAACTTTCAAGAAGATTTACTACTTCTATTAGGGGTTTAAATAAATATTGATTAAATTCTTTATTAGATTTGAATTAATTATAAGATAAATAAAAAGGTATTCTTGAGCAAGAAATATATAATTAAATTACTTTTTAATTAACTTTCTCTCGTTCAATTGAAATACCTATCATTAATTATAATATAAATTAGACAGATTATTATATTATAGTCTAATATTACTACATAATTATAATAGACTTTAAGATTTTTAATATAAAGTTGTAAAATTATAGCTAACTATGACTTCTATTACAATTAGAATTAATAATTAGTCAAAATAAAGATATATAGATAATAGATATAGAAGCAGTTTAAATTATTCTAATATTGATATAATACTATTATAATACTACTTCTTTCTACTATAAGGGGTTAAATCGATAGGTAGTTATAATTAATCAACCTTCATTAATTTTTACTATAAGTATATATAAAGCTTTTTAAATAGACTTTATAATTATCTATATATATATAAGCGAGTATTTAGATATATTATAGTATTTAGAATTACTTTATCACTAAATATAACCTATATCCTACCTACTTACTGATAACTTCCAATATTAATATTTAAATCCTATGTTTAAATAAAGGTGTTTAAGATAATAAGGAAAAGGTTTAACCTTCTAAAAGAAACTTCCTAAGAAGCAAATTGATATAATTATTAATAATAATATTATAATAATAAACAGAGCTAGAGAGATATATAAACAAGTAGATAAACTATTTTTATTAGTTTCTATATTAATAAATAATAGGTCTTTTATTTCTATTTAAATTAATAATAATTATAATTATTATAAAGTAATTAGTAAGAAGTTTATAAAATAGTAGAGTTTTATCTTAATGATATTATTATAGCTACACTAATTTGATATTATTTTAAGTACTAATTAGGAGATTTAGATTAATAAGATAATTAGAATATATATTAATTTCAATATATAGATAGATAAAATCTTATTTTACATAATTTTAGGAATACTTTATCTAACTATCTTTAAGAAATTAT
>AMCV02000027.1:846701-899813 GCA_000350065.2 Colletotrichum orbiculare MAFF 240422 | reverse complement strand
GGTATAGATTACTAAGAGTATTATTCTTATATAAATAGATAGGTATTAAAATATATAATAAAAAGAAAAATACTAATATTGATTATATTATACTATAGGATATATAGTAACTATATATATTACTATATATATAGTAGTATACTTTCTATACTCTACTAGTAATAAGTACTAAGTATCTAGAACTAGTTATAACTAGTTAAAAAGTAATTAGTAAGTAATTACTATATTATAGATCTAGAGCCTTATATAGCGCCTTATACAATATAATAATAATAATAATAATAATAATAAATAATTAGAATAATATTTTACACCTGGATAGTAAGATGACATATAGCATGCATTACCCTCCAGATAAATTAACAGTGTTTTATACTACTTATAGTTAAATAAGCTTTAATCTCATTTTTTATATATTTAAGATTCAGTTTTATCTACTAAATAGATAATGTAAAATAAAATATAACTTCCTATTAGTTAAATATTTAATTTTATTAAGTAAAGTTCCTAAGGTATAATACTATATAATCAATAGCTAACTAATTAATATAAAGAATAATAAAACGTATTAGAGCCTTTTAGGATACTTCTATAAGTAATAGCCTAATAAAGAAATTATTTTAATAATAATTATAAAGTATTTTAAGTCTTTTCTATTAGAAGATTAATAAGTTTATATATAAATTAATAGGATAAAATATTATATTAAGTAATAAGCCTTAGATAGTTATTACAATAAGTACTTCTAATTTATATTAAGATGCCTTAATAATCCCTAAAATAATATCCATTAAGATATAAGTCTTTAGAATTGATAATACTACTATATTTCTATAAATAACTAATTATTAGAAGAAATGCTTTCTTCTATTCACAAAGTCTTTAGATAAATCAAAGCAATATTAAATATAAACTTAATAGAAAAAAGTTAAACTTAAGATTAATTGTTATTTCTTTAAAAATATCTAGAAATATCAGTATTTAATTTATTTCCATTTAGACTTTAGGCTTTAGTAAGTAATTAAGACTTTCTATATAATTAGAAAACTAAATTCTTTTTATAAGCTAGATAGTTTTATAATTATTTGAATCAGATATATTTAGATTGAAATAGTTAGTTTTATATTATTACCTAATTGTAGAGCTTCTAATAGAAAGAACATAAATATCAAATTACTTTTCTACTTTAATTTAAGGAAATTCTAATTAATTGTTAGTTTATCCAGAGTGTAATATATACTATACATAATCTTACTATATAAGTCTAAAGTAGTATTCTAGTTATTTGTTATTATTATTATTATTATATTACGTAGTATATATAGCTATATAAAGCTTTAGATCTATAGTATAGTAATTGCTTACTAACTACTATAAATTAGCTATAACTAATATTAGGTACTTAGTATCTATTACTAGTAAAACGTAGAAGGTATACTACTATATATATAGTAATATATATAATTATTATATATTTAATAATATAGCGTAATTAATATTAGTAACTCTTTCCTTTTACTATATACCTTAATACCTATCTATATATATTAGAGATAATACCTTTAGTAATCTATACCCTTTTACCTTAATAATAATTAAATACCTATTTATTTATTCTATTTAAATTACTTATATTTCTATTTCAATAATTATATAACTTAAATTAATAAATCTCTTGAGAATATAGTTTGATATATCTTTTACAAAAATATTAGTAATATTATTATCTTTATTAATCTACTATACTTTATAGAATTCATAGTATTTATATAACTATCTCAATACTATAATATTAAATATGAGGTATATTGCTTTAGTAGTACTAAGTTTTATAAAATATTTATAGAGTTAGTATAAGTTAGTATATATAATAGTTAGAATTTAAAGACATTTTTAGTATTAGAAGATCTTCTTAAGCGATATAGCTATAATATAAGTAAAGTCTATACTAGCTATTATAATATAAACTTCTAAAATAAGTATATTCTAAGTAATTCTTTTACTTTTAGTAGAAGAATAATATATAAAGTTATTATAAAAGTAGAATTAGCTATTACTAATAGTAGTCTCTTAACCTAAGATTATTATAAATCTTAATTAAAATGAGAAGTTAGTATTATTAATAAATAAACTTTTAATAAACGATTCAAAGTATACTTTAAGAAGATTAAATAGTATAAAGTTAAAGCTATAGTTAAAATACTTAATTTACCACTTAAGGTATTATTTAAGTATAGTAGTATTATTACCTAAAGGTTATTATCCTTAATACTATATAAGAAAAGTCAAATAGTACTTTAGGGTAGTATATTAAAATAAAGTGCGCCTTATATATATATTATTTTACATACATCTTTTAGGTATTTTAAGTATTATATATATATCGATAAGGGCTAGTTTTTACTTTTAGTATTTCTAGTATAAGTAGAAAGTATTACTATTGAATAATAAAGTACCTCTATTAAATATTAATAATACTACTTCTAAAAAGACTATTTTAGGTTTAGCTTTAAATAAGACTTTTTAAAACTCTTTATCTTTATAATATAAGAAAGTGTTATCTAAAAGGCTAAGACTTTTATTAGCTTATATAGCTATAAGGCTAAAAGTATTATTTCAGAATATAAGATAAAGACATATGAGTTATATATGAATATTTCTATTTATAATTACTTTTTATAGTATTTAGAGTAAGTTACTTATTAAATAGTATTAGTTTTAATAAGATTCTATAATAACTTAATAATAATTATAATAAAACTTAAAAAGTATTAATCTTTCAAGTATAGAAGTAGTTTAGCTAAAATATACTTCATAAGCTTTATTTTAATTTAAATATAGGTTTATATAATATTATAGAACTATCTTATTATATTATTATATTGGAAGAAAATTAGGATTATAGGCAAAATTAATTATAAGCTACCTTATTACAGTATTAATAATTATATTAGTATTTCAAACTTATTATTATTTCTTAAACTATAGATTATAAGCTTTAACTTTCTATATATCTTATTAATATCCTTTTTTTTAACTTTACTAATTCTATAAGATTTAAAATACTTATAATCTTTATAGAAATTAAAATTATATTAAATAATCTCTACAATACTATTAGTAATAATATTTATCTTCTTTTTCAATTAACTTTATAAATAGTAGCTTAAATATTATAATGATACTTTTTTATAAAAGTTAAATATTAGTATTATATCTAATTCTTTTCTAGCTATAAGATATATTATAAAATATAATTTTTAACTATTATCTAGAAAGGGTAAAGTATTCTTATAAATTATAAGACTGAAAACTAGTTAGATTTAAAATATTTAAAGTTAAAATAATATATTACTTATTATTTCAATAAGGAGGGGATTATTATTATTAATAGTAGTAATATTACCATTATTTATAGTAATAATAGCTTATAATATTTACTAAGTATTCTAAAGTTCTACGGGGATAACTATAAATAGAATTAGGATATTATTATAATAATACATACTTCTATATAGTATTAGATCTCTAGTAGTTAAATTGTAAATACCTATAGATGTCTTATAGATTTCTTAGGTGTTAGTATTTTAAAGATATAGCTTAATAAGATTTCTTAGTTATTTCTCAACTATAATTTTATAGTTATAAATTAAAACTCTTAAAAGTTATAAAAAGAATTAAGGATATATATCTTATTATATATAATAAAGAACTAATATAAACTTTAGTAGTTATCTGTCTCTTATTATATATATATATATATAAAAGATTAGAATAGAGAGATTATAATATATAAAGTATTAAAGCTGTTACATATTATTAAAATAGTATTATTAGTATATTCAGTATATTCGTAATAGATCTCTTTAGTAGTTTTATATATAGTATAAACCTAAATAATATTATTTAGAGAAAACGTTAAATTTTTATAATATAGAAATATACTGTAAAAGAAAGGAAAGTAAATATAAAGCTATTTAACTTGATAGTATTATTAATTATTTTATAAATTACTTCAAGAAATACTTCTTAAGTAGTAATAAGTATCTTATTATAATAAATCTTATATATATAGTAGAAGAATATATAGCATAACTTAAGTTTACTAATACTATTATATATTTTAATAAGAATAATATAAATTATTCATCTTAATACTTTTACTTTTAATCTAAAGTCTTTAAATTAAAATATTAAACCTGTATTAGTAGTAATAATATTAATAGGGTTTTAATATATATTAATCTAATATATTTTAAAAGCTTCTTATATCACTTTTACTAAGATATTAAGTAAGAATTAAGTAGAATTAAATAGTATTACAATATTAATAATATAAAATATAACATAGCTATTGATATAAAAAATATTAGTAATAATGTTAAAGTTAGAATTAATATTACTATAGATAGTAAAAAAAAAGTATAAAAAGGCTATTTTATATATTTAATATTAGTAATAGTATTCTTTAAGTATTTTAAGAATATAGTATTTAAATTAATATTCCGCCTTATTAAGGATATTATAAAGATAAATAATAGCTAAATATTTAAAATAGTAATAGAATTTCTATATTTCTATTTCTTTAAAGTATGTGAGGTAATTATTTTCTTCTTATCAAGAAGTATCTATAGATATTCCTATGTTTATATAATTAATATAATTATCTTATTTTTGTAGAATTAGTTATAGATATTATTAAATATAATAATAAGGCGATTTATATTTATAGGGTATAATAGTAATAAAGTATTATAAAGTACTATATGAAATGCAATAATAGTAAGAAGTATAAAAATATTAATTATTCTAAGTATAGTAATTAGAGAAGTATAGTTAAAATATATTATTACTAATTTACTTTCTAGAGATATAAGAGTTATAAAAGATTAACTATTTATTCAAATATAGTAAACTAAGAATATTTAGTCGTTAAGTAATTAGTCATATTTAAATTAGATAAGATATTAAAAAGATTATATTTAAACAATAGCTTTTAAATATAAATATAAATATAAGAGCTATAATACTACTTTTCTTAGTAAATTTACTATTAGAAGTACTATTTTAATTCAAATTATAAAGTACTACTTTATTTGAGAAGACTTTTATAGTTTTACTTCTATTAAGAATAATAAGGTTTTTACTAAAGAATTATACGAAAAACTATTTAGAAAGAATAGTAGTCTTATTTCTAAAGTTATAATATACTTAGTAGTATATAATAATACTTTTAGGCTTTTTATCTTAAAGAGAATCTTTACAATTATTATCTAAATGATTAATACTTTCATAACCTATACAAAAAGCTTAATATAATAGTATAGAATATATTCTAAGGTTTATATTTAATGTATAATAATTAAATAAAGTATATTTATTCTTTAGAGAGTATTTCTTTTAAAATAATAACCTATTTTGCTATATATATAGTATTTCTTATTTAAATAGCTATATATAGTTATAAGAAAAAAGTAAGATCTATCTAATATAGATAAATATCAATATTACAACGTAGTACAAATAAGATATTAAGTATTTTATAGTATAATACCTTAAGGGTATTGTTAAGGGGAGTTATATATGTAGTTAAATTAAAATTAACTATTAACTTATAATTAGTTATTATTTCTACTATTCTAAAAATATTATTAATTTTAAATTAATATAATACTACTTATAACTAATTATAACTAATTATAGAGATTTGAAGAGGTTATTTTAAAACTAAAGAAAGCTAAATAGTATTTAGATATATTATAATATATACATATAAATCAGAAGTAGAATATTATATTTATATAGAAATTTAGTATGAAAACTTTCTAGATATATATAAGTTTAAATATAAAAGTTTTAAAAGTTCCCTTTTTATTTATTTTAGAGTGTTTAGTTATAATATTTTGAAAAGTAGTATTTTATTACTGAGAGAGATATAGCTATTAATATTTATTATTTTTGAAGTAGTTTTCAATATAGTGAGTTATTTATTCAAATTATAAGTTAAGGTTAGGGTATTTATATATTTAAAAAAATATTTAAAAGTCTTATCTTTTAGTATATTTAAGAATATACTAGTTTATATATAGTATAAAATAGTAAGCTTAAGGTAGTAATTATAAAAGATATAGATTTCTATTTTAAATATATTAGTAAGACGTACTAGTAATTCCTAGCTAGCCCCTAGCTAGACTACTATTTTGTTATATATAAAAAAGAGTATTTAGACTACTATAGCTAGAATCTTAGTTAGACGAATTAGCTTTAAATATATTAATAACCTTATATTTCTATTTACCCCTAGATAGATCTATTACTTAGATATTAGTATATACTCTTAATATATTTGAATTTCTACTGTGATGGGGTTGGGTCTGTAAGTAGCTATGGTCACATGACGTAAGTAGCCTTATACTAATCCCTAGTATAAATAGTATAGTTTATTATATATAGGTAAAGGAATCAACTTCTCTTCTCTTTAGAACTTAGGACTTACTTTTCAAATTATATTACTTCTTGTATTTTTAATCTATAAATAAGATTCTGCTTTTATTAAATATTTTTCTAATATTTTCTATCTATTTTTATACTTTATATAAAATTATATATTTATAAAATATATAATAGTTATTCTAGTTTTATAGCTAGGGGTAGTTAGTTAGTTTTAGTTTATTTAAGCCTTCTTAGTTATGGCTTATTTTAATAGTACTTAGAGGTAGATTATTCTACTCTTAGTCTTTAGGCTGGGATAGAGAGATACTTCTATACTATTTTAATAAATAAGTTATTAATATAATAAAAAGAAAATATAATATATTATCTTATAATTATAGATAATAAATAGGTATATTATATTATGAGGAGATTTACTAAAGAAAATTATTTGTAGATATATATTAGAAATAATATAACTAAATAATAATTATACTTATATTTTTAGAACTAGTAGATATCTTATAGACTTTAAAAACTCCTTAGAGTAAGACTTATATAGTTTTATTAAATAAATGTTTATAACTTTGTATTATGAGATTATATTTAGTAGGTTATTTATAGATTTAGTATATAGGTAAGCTAGTTATTTTTCTACTAAATATAATAGAATATAATATATATAATAATAATACTAGAGAATGCTAGAAGGTAATCCTATTGAGTTGATAAGTATAGTAGGAATAACCTATTCGTCTAAAAGTAGTCTTTAAGGATAATAAATAGATTTATTAAATACTTCTAATATAGAGAAGATAGTTAGATAGAGAGAGATTATTATAATTTAAATATTTTTTTGTAGAAGAAAATACTTCTTAAAGAAGATGGTATATAAGATAGTTATATTTAGATTTTTAGATATTTTTAAAGATAGAGAAGATAGATAATATTAAAGTTATTATAAAATTACTAATCTATTAGGGTTTTTAAAAAGAATTAATAAGATACTATATATAGAATTAAATTGAAATACTATAATATAAATATAAAAAAAGAATAAAGGACTATATAAGAATCTATTTTAGATATTACTTTTTATAATAATATAGAAATAAAATATTATTATCTTTTATTATAATTTTATAATTTAATTAAATTAATATATAATAATTTAAGATGAAGATAATAGTTATATTAAATTTAGCATTAAAATTTCTTTCTTAGTTCTAGTTGTAACTATATTCTTAGGGTTAGCTTTTAAAAATATCTAGCTATAAGTTTTAAATATTTTAGAAGACTTAAGTAATACTTCTTTAGTCTACTCTTAATGTAATAATCTTATTACTAACCTATCTTTAGGACTATAAGCTGAAGCTCTATTAAGAAATATTAATATATCTATAAATATCTTAATAATTCTACTTATAAACTATATTCTAACCATAACTAATTATTTAATACTAGTGAAAATGCTCTAAGTTTAGCCTACTATAGTTTCTATATCTCCCTAGTTTAAAAGAACTCTTAAGTTTGTTAGTAATAATATTTCTAATATTTTAGATAAGTTTGAAATATTAGTAGGTCTATCTTATAAGTCTGAAGCTGATATAGTTAAAAAAGTCTATATATATTACGTTTTATATTTTAAGAAAACTATAGCTTTAGTTATAATAAGTAAAATAATTTAGGCTGAAGCTAAAGAAACCTTTTTGACTATATATAAATTTATAAATCTAATTACTAATTATAATCCTAATAAGGAGCTAAGAATTCTTATACTAGGGGAATTACTAAAAAAAAATATTTAGTAGGGATTATTCTTCTACTAATTACTATTAATAATTTCTATATCTAAGTTTTAACCTGAAGAGACTTAGAGCTATCTAACTAAGAGCTGATATATATTGCTATATATAGAATATTTCTAAGGATGCTGAAGGAAATAACTTGTAACTTATACTGTAAATTCTATAAGCTTATTGATACTAATTAGAAGATTTTTAAAGTTATTCTTATATAGTAAGGAAAAGACTAGATTTTAATAAAATAGCTTATAGGATAGTTGAAGATTTTAGCTTTCAAAATATTTTTATTAATCTTAATAAAGTTAATTTTAATAAGGCTTAAAATAGTTTGAATACTTAAGAAAGTAAAATTAGTTAAAGAAAGAGTTATTATAAGTGTAGAAGAATTAGTAGATATTTTTAAGGGACTCTAGGTTAATAGTATTAGTCTTTCTATAGAAAATTAAATATTAGTAATCTATAGTATTATTAAGTAATAGAATAAGTTATTAGCCTATATAGAAACTTATACTATATTAATTGAATTAAGTTGAATTTATTCTTCTTATATGATTAATTTATAGGTTTACGATAGGAGTAATTTTAAGAGATTTTAATATAGTATAAGAGGGATATATAGTAGCTAAATACCCCTATTTACTTATTTTTAACTTTAGTACTAGTTTACTAATAATATAAACTACTAGTAGTATGGAAAGCTAGGATATTATATAATAGTTTATAATATTCTAGTTGCTTGTTAAATTTATAGTATCTGTTTTTATATAAAAGGTTTTTATTATATTAACTATTAGGGAGATAATATAATCCTAATAGAAGATAGTATTATAAATAAGGGATATTAGAAGAATTAGGAAGATAGTAAGATAGTTCTACTATATATTATTTAGAAACTCTAGATCTTTCTAAGAGAAGCTAAGGAAACTAAAGAGATTAGACTATAGTTATTCCCTGATTTTTTATAGTTTTTTTAAGATTATATAAAGTACTAAGTTTTAATTGATGAAGCTGATAAGTAGTTTACTAAGTAATAGTACTAGAAGTAAGTAGAAGAAGTCTATATTATATTTAATATTATAATATCTAACTTTATTTAAATTACTATATGTAATAAAGAACTTAAGACGGCGCCTAGAAATATTATAATAGTAGATAGATCTAAATTAATATTAATAAGATTTATATTTTATAACTTATATAAATTTTAGTAGGAGCTATTTATAGATTAGTATAATAAGTAGTATAAAGTTAGACTATTATAGTTTAAACCTAGAATTATTAAATTAGAATAAGATAATAATAAGTTAATACTAGTAGTATGTAATATTCCTTAGGAAGTAAATCTTATTAGATAGATATTAAAATAACTTATTTTTATAATACTACTAGTAGATATTAAAAATTAAGCCTTAGCTTATTATATTTATTTTAAGAAATTTAGGAGATAAGTTTTAGTTTTAGAAGACTTATTATAAAAAGCCTAGTTTATATATATTTAAATTAGTTATAAATATGCTTAGTCTATTATTTAGGATTATTAAAATAACTAGTAAATAAAAGAGGTATTTATTTTAGTTAAGGAAGAATTTGTAGATATATTTAATAAAGTTAGTAATAAAGAGAATGCAATCTAAATATAGATTAACTAATAGAACTAATAGTATACTACTAAACTACTAAAGCTATAGTTTGCGCTAAATGAAAATATAGTATTAGCCTCGCCGCCTGATTTGTAAACCTAAGCGGTATTAGTTACTTAAGTATATAATATAAATATTAAGGTAATAGGAGCTATGATAGAGTTAGTTAGAACGGTAGGAAGTATAGTTACTAGCCTTGGTATAGTTTATAGTTTTATTATAATTTATTTCTAAATTAATATCTAATTTATAGACTTAGGGAATCTAAAAATCTGAGGGATTATTAATATTAGATCTATAATTAATATTATCTCTAAAGACTATATCTAAAAAGCTAATCTATTTAGATAGGTTACGCCTATATATTTAGGGCTATAAGAGATTATAGATATTAAGTATACTACAGACTTTTAAGGTGTAATAATAGAGAATGTCTATATTAAGGGTTACTATATCTTTAATATTAGGTTTTTTATTATATTAAAAAAGATTATAATAAAAGACTTAGTTCTTAGAGTATTATTTATTATTAAAATGTATATAATACTATAGTATACGTCTAACTAGATAGTTAGCTAGATTTAGTCTAGAAGTATTTACCTAAATATCTTATTATTTTTCTATATATATAACTCTATAGTAAAGTTCTAGGATATTATATTAAATTCTTTAAACTTTAACTGTATTTAGTATATATGTTTTCTTCCTTCTTCTATAGGGGAGGGAAACTAGGGGCTACTATTAAGACCTATGAATTAATAACTAGCGAATAAATTATAGAAGAAGAAAGCTAGTACGGAATAAAGTATATACTACTTCTAAAACTACTACTTCTACTTAAGTTCAGTATACTAAAAGATATAGAAGAATTATTAGATAATAATAAAGAAGTAATTATAGTAGTAGATAAAACTAATAAAGAATTTAAAATAATTTTAGAAGTTTCAATTTAGAAAGTTATTAAACTAAGGATAGAAGAGATCTATAGTATTATTACTTCTCTAGGGAAGTATAGCCTAGAATATTTATCTTATAAAAAATAATACTCTTATAGTTTTTACAGATTCCTATAATATGAATAAAGAATATATATAAGAGATTTTAAGAAATAAAGGAAGTTTTATTATAAGGGATAAGATATTTTAAAGATAGTAGATATTATATTCAAAAAGAAGAGGGATATATTATAAAAAGAGGTAGTAGTAATTAATACTTAGAATAAACTTATAGAAGATATTAATACTATATATAAAATGAAAGATAAAAAGGTTTAGTCTATAGATAATATGTTATTAGATAGGTTAATATTAGATAGAAACTTAGAGTAGAAATTAAAAGTATAAGAAGAAGTGAAAAAGAATATTACTAATAACTTTACAACCTAATTTGTAAATATAATTATACTAAAGTTTTTAAATATCCCTCCTAGAGAGTATTTAATACCTAAATAATTATGCTTAATTTTAAATAAACTTGGCTATCTATGCATTCTAGAGAAAGAACTTCTTATAGAAATCCTAAGAGTAAGAGAGAAGGTGCTAGTTTGGGACTTTAGTTATTATAATAAAATACTAAATTCTATTATACTATTTTAAGTAATTAAGATAATCCTTTATAAGGTATAGTAAGTTAAGTTAATTCTTATTTTAAAAGGTCTAATAGAAAATATTTTTAAAATCCTAAGAGTATATATTTAGAATAGTATATTAGAATATAGTTATACTACCTATAGGAACTCCTTCTTCTTGATATAAAAGAAAGATAGTAAGATATAACTTATTAACTTAGTAATAAAGATTAATATAATTACTATTTGAGATATAGAATTCCTTCTAGGGGCTAATGAATTTTTAGAAAACTTTAGTATATATAAATTATTATTACTTCTAGATATTTTTTCTAGATATAACTAGATTCCTTTAGACTCTAAAAATAGAAACTTAATAATATTTATAATACTACTTAGGTTCCTATAATATTATATTCTTCTTATAAGAAATATAAACTTAGTTATATAGTTTATAAAGATTATAATAAAGATCTTTTATAACTTAATCCTATATTACTATAAAGCCTTCCTAGATAATATTATAATAAAAAGGCTAATAATAACTTATAATAAGGAAGATAATCTATATTATCTTAATATTTATAGATACATCTTAGAGTATATTTAGAATATCAATAAAGTTCTAGTTAATATTAAGCTTATAAACTATATAATTATAATTATAAAGTCTTAATAGGTATAACAGATTATTTTAATAGTTAGTTATATCTATAGAACTTATAGATAATAGCCTGAAGAGTCTAAGATTATAAAGATTAAGGAATAAAAACATTATAATAATATTTCAGAAGTTAGATTATTCCTTAGGATTATAATATTTTATTAGGGATAAATTTAGGATTATTCCGCTATAATAAGACTACTTAACAACTTACTAAAGAAAAACTTTCCCTTTTAGTAAGAATAAGAATAAAATATTACTATAGAATAACTTAAGAATAAGCTTTATAGCTCTCTAGTACTTATCTCTATTAGTTATAGCTTTATAAATAGTTAAATTTATTTAGTAATAGATATTAGTAATATAGGCTGGGGAGTAGTATTTAGATAATTTATTAAATAAAAGTAAGCTATTACCTACTTTAAGAGTAGCTTATTTATAAATATAGAACTCAATTATAATACTAGTAAGAAAGAGTTTTACAGGATATTAAAAGTATTAAAACGCCTAAGAAACTATTTCTATAAGTAATACTTTTTATTAGAAACTAATATAAAGATACTAGTTACCTAACTTAATAGTACTACTTCCAACCTACTAGAGGCTTTAGTAATATAATAGATATTATAGATTAGAATATTTAACTTTAAAATTAGGTATATTAGTAGTATAGCTAACTTAGTAGTTAACGGCCTTTTAAAAGAACTATTAGGGCTGTCTAATTAAGATAATAAATAAAGTAAGAGTAATATTAATAACTAGATTAATATATAAATCTTCTTTATAGATATAACTACTAGATACTTCTTCAAAAAAGTATATACTATAGGAGATATTTAATATATTAAGGAGGTATTTAATTTAGAAATTATAACTAATAAGATAAACTAGATCGATAAAGCTTTAGTACTTCTAGTAGTAGTATTAGACTATTTATAAATTTAGTTAAGAGAGATTAGGTAAATTACTTACTATTTAGTAATACTAAAGAAACCACCTAGGATCAATCTTAGCTAGTTTAAAGTTTTTAGATAAAAAGTTTTGACTTTTTAGTTATAAGATAAGCTACTATTCACTTAACTAATATTATACTATATTATTCCTTAGTATATAATTAATAGGGAGGAGCTTTAGAGATGACTAATAGTAATAGTATATAATAAGAGTAGATATTAAAGTAAGGAAGCTATATATAAGAGATTAGTAGATTGTTACTACTAGTTTAATATATATAAAGATATAAAAGAGGTAGTTAAATACTACTCAGATTACTAGATATAGAAGGCATATAGAATAAGTAATTTCTATAGATTTACTACTTCTTAAGGGCTTCTTTTTAATTATATTTATCTAGATATCTAAAGAGTAGGAAAATAGTATCTTATTAAAACTAGAGATATATTTATAAGTTAGCTAGAAGTTTAGTAGCTTTTAAAACCTATTTTGAAAGTTATTATGAAGTTTCTTTGGGAAGAAGTTATTATATGTTACGGCTTTTATAGTATCCTTATTATTAATAGAAGGCCTAAGAATAAGAAGTATATTATTAAGTTTAATAAGAAGTATAACTTTAAACGTAAAATTACTTCAACTTATAACCTATAAATTAATAGAATTATTAAAGTTAGATATTAACTAATTATTTATATATTATTAGCCTAGTTATAAGATAATAGTAATAAGGATCTAAGATTCCTTCTTCCTACCGCCTTATTTATAAACTAAATAATAATTAGAATCTTAATTAGATTTACTCTATTCTACTTAAAATATAGTTATAAAGTAGTTATACCAATAGAAATACTTATACTAATATAGAAAGTACTAAACTAAGTATTAATTAAAACGCCTAAGGAAGAAATAAATATAAGGATTTATATATTTATATAGTTAGATAAAGATAGGGAAGTAGCAGTAGTAATAATTACTAATTAGTATAAGAAAGTAGTAGAAGGATTTAATAGGAGGAGAGGAAATACTCTATAGAATAATTAATTGGAACTTAGTAATATAATTTTAGTCTATAATATAAAATAGGTAATTAATAAGTCTTTAGATAGGAAACTTAAATATAAATAGATAGGCCCCTTTTGAATTTATTCCTAAGTACTAGATTCTTCTTTATATCGACTTAAAACTTTTTTAGATAAAGAGATTATAAGAATAATATATAGAAGGAATAAGTTATAGAAGTTTATTTAAGCTCCTTAGGGGTATTAGGAACCTTTAGACCTAGATATTTATAGATTTAATCTAGAAAGGGAATTAGCTAAAGTATTCCTAGCCTAAGGAGAACTTATAGTAGAAAAAGAAGAAGAAGAAGAAGAAGAACCTATAGTCCTAGGTAAGACTAATAATAATATTTCACAAGGCCTAATAACTTGATAAAAAGAATACCTTATAAGTATTAAATATATTATAGAAAAGATATTTTAAGATTTTAAGTTTGAAGTATGAATTCTAGTAATAGCCTTATTATTAAAAAACTAATACTAAGATATAATAGTATAATAAATATAGATATAGTAGATATTTATTAAAGAAGGTATTTATAGATTTATAAAGAGGTCTTTATATATTTATAGATTATTCTTATTATTTCTTTCCTTCTTTTTCTTTTAATATTAATTTATATAACTACAACCTAGTTACCTTAGTAACTTCTACTAATTAAGAAGACTCTTAGCTCGACTTAGATATCCTATAGTATAATAGATAGATAATATAAAATAGGAGTAATCTTAGTTTTAATATAGTAGATAACTATATATAGTACTTATTTTTAGTAGAACTAATTAGGTTTGAGAACTTTAGTAGTATTTAGCCGAGCCTGTTTTTACTTTTAGCTGATTAATACCTATATTTATAAGCCTATTATATTAAAAAGAAGAGAAAATACTTATTAATTTAAAGGGATTACGCTAAGGATAGTAATAGATAGAATTCTAATACGAGTTTTATCTATAGTAGTTAAGTTATTTTTTTTATAAGTAAGGGATAGAGAAGTTTCTAGTTGTTGAGGTATGAATTTAGAATTTTAAGGAGGAAGAATAATCCTATTTATAAAGAAACTATTTAACTAAGGAATAATAGATAGAAATAAAAATATAAATATATACTTATTATTAATTTCTTTTATTTAAAATTATTCTTTTATTTCTTATAATTTATTTTATTACTTATAATAATTAAATTATATTCATAGATATATTAAATAAAAAACCCCTAATTTCTCTTAAAAATCTAATTTCTAACTTATAAGGAGGTATTATTCTTTAATTAGAGACTAATACTTCTTAATAAGAAAAAGAAGGCTAAACTTAATAGGAGGATTATATATAAAAAGATAAGCTAAGAAGGTAAAGAGAGCTCTAGGAATATTAAGGTATTCTTTTTACTAAGGAAATAGTATATCCTACTAATACTTAAAGTTAAATATAATAATTCTACTAATAATAATTTTTCTAAATTCCTAAGGAATTTTAGATTTAGGAATAAGGAGGCTATTATATTTACTATTAAGATATTATATCTTATCTATATAATAAAAACTAAAACTAAATCTCTTATAAATAGTATTAAAGTTAAAAGAATAAGTATTCTAAGTCTTATAAAAAAAGTAGTTAGTATAAAAGCTACTAGGTAAGGAGATATACTTAAAATATAAGTTATAGATTTAGGAATTAGTCTATTTATTATAAGTCGTACAAATATACTCTTTATAATAACTATAAGGTATAGTATTTTAACTATTATACTTTTAAATAAAAAAGCTATAAATAGTAGTAAGATATTAAAGTAATTTATAAACTTAGGATTTAGATTAATAAGTAATATTATAATAAATAAATACTTAATAATAAAGTATAAACGTTTTTTAAATATATTCTTAAATAAGCTTATAGTTATAAGGTTTTATAAAAACTTACTAAAAGTTTACTTATATCTATATAGAAAGTTTATAATTATAAACCTAATAAGTAAAAGCGACTTTAAAATACTATTCTATAATATCTTAAGCTTGAGAAATATAAGACTAATAAGAACTTTAGAAGATACTTCTATTAGAATAAGGAATAATATAACTTAGAATAAGAAAAAAATATTTATAGAAAGCTTAGAAGGATTAATTAAAACTTATTATAGTATATTATTAATAGTTTCCAAAGGAATATAGAAATTTAGGTTATAAATTAAATAAATCTTATAAGACTTATTAAGAAACTATATATATAGAATATTAATTATCTTACTAAGAAGAAGGTAATTAAATTAAGATATAGTAATAGGATAATTTATAGATAAAAGAAGATAAAAAGAAGAATTAAAAAGTAGTTAATTAAAAGAAAGAGACTAATTAATTTAAAGAAGAAGCTTTTTTATATACCCTAAATAGTAATGGGAANNTCTTTTTATCTAAATAATATTACTATTTACTTATTATTCTTAATAAGAATAATAATTTACTCTTTTTCAGATTTATACTAATAATAATTTACTCTTTTTATAAATTTATACTTATATAAAAGAGTAGTTTTACTATAAAGAAAGAATTTTAGAACTTCTTTATATTATTATATATTACAAACTTAAGATTTAGTAAGTTTATAACTTAATACTTCTAATTATTTCTATTAATATTAATAATATAGCTTNAATCTTACGAATTACCCCTTTATTATATCTATCTTATAGTAATTTAATTTATTAAAATAAGTTATTAGCTATAACTACTTATTATAAGTATTAAATTAGTTTTAGTATTAGTTATTTAGAATTTCTATAATCCTAAATAGGTTAGTAAGTTTATAGCTAAACGCTTTATTATATTTATTTTACTAGTCCTCAATTTATAATTACTAGAAGTTCTAAAGAATCCCTAAAATAGTTAGTTCTATAGATAATACCTAGATAGTAGTAACTAGGTCTTATACTTTAGGGTAGGAATTTATAATAATTAGCTTCTAGATCCTTAGTTTAGTACTAAATCTAATTATTCTTAGTTATTCTTATAGATATTAGTTAGAAGTATAATAATAAGAGAACTACTTCTTAATATTTTTATATAAATAATTAATAAACTAATCTTTCTAGTATTACGAAGTTTTTTAGATATCTATATCCTAGCGCTTTATAATTTGCTTATCTAAATTAAGCTTAGGGAACCTATTAATAGAAATAAATAGATTATAGGTTACTCATAGATATTTTAAGAATATACTAAGTTATATAATTTTTATATCTTATTAGTATTAGATAAGACTTATAAGGAGATCGCTTAGCGCTATAGAGAGAAAATAAGATATAACTATTTCTAGATTATTATTATATACTATAAGTTAAAGTGGGGGGAGGTATAGATATATCTCCTTATTAATTAGGATAAGGGATAAATTTAGTATTAAGATAATTAGTAGTATAATAGTAATAGTAAATCACGCTATATAATAATAATAGTATTTATAAATCTAATTATATTAAGGAAATACTAAGACTCTTTTTATTTAGTTATATAGTAATTATATATTATATATACTTATAGTGACTACTTATAATAAGTATTTTTTCTTATAACTCTTAATTAGTTAAGAGTAGTATTTAATACTAGATAAGTCTTTAAGAAACTTATAGGTTATACTACTATAAGAACTATTTAGAAGCTATATTTTATTTAAGAATTTCATTTATCTCTTTCTATTAAGGAGACTTTAGTATTTAAGTAGCCTAGTTTTTTTAAATAGTTTTAAAATTATAAGAATAATAATATAGTTAATACTATAGCTTACTAGAAGAAGATCTAGAGTAGTTGTGAAAAATTCCTAGGAGTTAAGTATATTAAACCTAAGAAGCTAAGTATATTACTAAGTGTAAATAATAATATTCTAATATTCTTATTAGGTAATTCTAATATCTTTTTAGAAGTAAGTAGGGCCTATTTATAAACCCTAGTAATAATAATTCTACTCTCCTTATTTTTAACTATAGAGAAAGTAAATATATAGAATATAGCTACCTAATAGTAGTTTATATAAAACCTAGCTTAAAGGCCTACCTATATATTAGTTAGTAGCTATTATAAGAGAAGTTAAAACTTCTATAATTCTCCTTACTTTTATCTTAATCCTTATAGACTTAATTCTAAAAGGAAACCTTATTTTATTAAAGCTAACTAATTTGGCCTAGCCTTCTTAGTCTTAGACTATAGATGAAAACCTACTTTAGATTAATAGAAACTATTTATAACTATTAACTAGTATAGTAATAGATAGACTCTAGTAAATTACTTTATTAAATACTATAGCAAAAGCCTAAATCTATTATAGTTAAGTCTAGAGAAATTATAAGGGATAGTTAAAGACTATATAATACTCTATAATATAGAAGGTATTCTACTATTAGAAGACTTTTTAGATAGTTTTAAGCTAGTTTCTCTCTTTAAATTAAATCTATAAATAATATTAACTAGCTTTTTCTATATTCCTAATAGATCTCCTTAGAATACTTAAGTAGCTATACTTATTAATAGTAAGATATATAAGGTAGGATGCTATATTAATAACTAATAAAAATAATAACTTTATAATACTAATATTATAATATTCTTATATTATTATAATAATAACTATTAGATTAACCTAATAGTTAACTAATTAAAAAGGTATATTTATTACTTAGATTTATTATAAAGAAGAACTAGTAATAATAATTCTATTAAAAAAATTGATAACTTATAGGAATTCTATAGGAATATAAATATATCTAAAGATATATTCTATCTCCTCAGGGTTAATACCTAGGTTATCCCTACTAAATAGTAATAAGATAGGTATATATACAAACTAAGAATTATAGAATAATTTAAAACCTTTATTTAAAATTGGATTTTAAATATTAGAAAAAATCTTTAGTATAATAAGAATTATTAGTATTATAAATTAAAAAAGAATCTTCTTACTTATAGATAGTAATTAGTTATTAGTAAAATATTTAAGCTTTATAAAATAGTCTATAGTAACCTACCTTCTTATTAGATTATAATAAAATAATATTACTAAAACTATAGTAATTACTTTAGACTAAACTTTACTATAAATATTATATAACTACCTACTGAAGATTCATAAGCCTATTTTAAAGAGATAACTATAGAAATACTAGACTTAATATAAGTAGATAAAATACTAAGATCTCCTAGAGTTATACTATTAAAACCTAAGACTCCTAAGCTTAGAATAACTCCTAGGTTATATAGGACTCTATAGAAGATAATTCGCAAACCTAATAATTCTAATAACACTAATCTGAAGTATAGTAAAAAAGTATAAAGATATAATTTATTAAAATAGCCTATTAAACCTACCTAGTTAGTAATTAGTTAACTAACTAAAATACTAATACTAATAAGTCGTATACTACTACTACAATCTAACTATCTTATTAAAACAGATTTTATAATAATAAGATAATACTTAAGAGACTAATTCATTAGCTAATAAATTAATTATTAATAATAGATTTCGCAGAATACTTTTTATAGATCGGCTAACTATATATTTTTATATCTTATAGTATAAAAAGGATAGCTTTACTTTATCTAAAACTTTAAATAGGATTAATAGGAAAAAGACTATAATAATAAGTAATACTTTAAGAATTATTATATATAAGAAGATTACTAATAACTACTATACCTAAATCAAAAAAAACTATAATACTATAAATAGATTATTAGGTTTATTTTATAAGAATTTAGATTAAACTTAAAGAGAAGATTATAATAGGGTTAGGTTTATAAGTAACTATAGTTATATAATATAAGTAGCTTCATATTAATCCTTAGTATAAATAGTATAATTTATTATATATAAGTAAAAGAATTAACTTCTCTTCTCTTTAGAATTTAAGACTTACTTTTCAAACTATATTACTTTTTATACTTTTGATCTATAAATAAGATTCTGCTTTTATTAAATATTTTTCTAATATTTTCTATCTATTTTTACGCTCTATATAAAATTATATATTTATAAAATATGTAATAGCTATTCTGGTTCTATGGCTAGGGGTAGTTAGTTGGTTTTGGTCTGTTTGGGCCTTCTTAGCTATAGCCTATTTCACTACTTATCCTTAGGGGTTTTAACTAGTAGGTTATATAGGAGGCGCTAGTACAGCAAGAAGCAATATTAGCATATTATAGCAATAAGGCTACTATACTAGAAAGTGATAAGAGGTTGCCCCTAAGACTAACAGAAGGGTACTAACATACTACAAAAAGTATTAGTATAGTATTAGTATAGTAGAAATAACGACTTCAACTATATAGTATTAATAAGGCTACCGTAAGAAGCTATAGTATTAGGCTATTATGAGAAGTATATAAGAGGGGTACTAGTGCAGTACTAGTATAGTAGAAGTAATAGCTCTAATATATAATATCTATATAACTATAGCGATAAAGCTACTTTATAAAGCTATAGTTAAACTATTACAAGAGGCGAACTAGAAGGATATTAGGGTATTAGTATAGTAGAAATAGTAGCTTAAATTATATAGTATTAATAAGACTACTATAAGAAGATATAGTATTGAGGCTATTATAAAAGAAAGAAACTACTAAAAGTAAGGCTACTAAAAGAATAAGAGATAACTAGCAGAATACTAGTACATATATAGATATAAGGATTTCGATATATATAGCACGATAAGGCTACTACAAGAGGCTACTATTAAGGCTATTATAAGAGGTGTACTAGAAGGGTATTAGTATGGCAGTATGGAGATTTTAATATATAGTATTGATGAGGTTGTTACCAGAGAGGTACTAGTATAGTAGATATAAAGATTCCAATATATACAGTCCTTACGTAGTAATATCAATAGGGTTATAATAAGACAAATATTAGTATAATACCAATATAGCAGAAATAACAATTCTAACTATATAGTATTAATAAGACTACTAGTAGATATTATAGTATTAAGACTATTATAAGAGATAACTAGAGGGGTATTAGTATATTTATAGTATTAGCATACCTAGAGATATAAATATACTTTTTAGTATATGTTGTATTAGTACAATAGTATAGAGATTTTAATATTTAGTTCTAATAAGGTTATTATAAGAAGCTATAGTATTAAGGCTATTTAGAGAAGTATAATAGAAAAATACTAAGGTAGTATTAGTATAGTAGAAGTAATGATTCTAATTTATTATAATACCTATATAACTATATCGATAAGGCTATTACAAGACGTACTAGTGTGGTATTAGTATGGTAGTATAGAGATTTCGATATTTATAGTATTAACGAAGCTACTACAAGAAGCTACTACTAGAAGCTACTAATAATAAGATTATTAAGAGTTATACAAAGCTACCCTAGAAGCTACAACTAGAGGGGTATTAGGTAAATAGATATTTTCAAGAGTCTTGAGGGTTTTCAGGCAACTTCTTCAGGCAGCTACTATAGGCAGCTATTATAATAAAGAGTATTTAGAAGGATATATATATAACTATATATAGTTATAATAGAAGGAAAGTTACTATAGGGTTACTACTAAGTATATCTAGTAATATTATTAGTAATTAGTAATACTAAGGAGTATAAAGAGGCCTTACTTATCTTAATAATAGTAGAAGGAGCCTTCTACTTAAGCTATAAGAATATTACTATAAAAGTATAAAGGACTAGGAGGCTAGCTAAAGGCTAGTATTCTAAGTCTCATTATAATTTAAATCTCTATAGTCCCCCAAGCTATAGAGTTTTAAACTATAGGAGAACTAAAGTTTAATAGTAAAATACTAATTCTAAGCTAAGTAGGCTTTATAACTACCTATATTTAAGAAAGACTATAAAGGCTTTCAAATAATAAGGACTTTAAAAATGATAAGGGTGTAACTTCTTAAGGGAGAAAATAATAGTTATTAAGAGGCTATAAGACTATTTACTACAGATGAATATCATACTATTTATAATATCATACCTAAGGTAGCTATATAGTGATTAAGACTATTAATAGAATTATAGAGAAACTATAGACCTTACAATTTTCAGTATAGAGACTATTAGAAAAGTAGTAGTATAGTAATAATAATAGTATTAATAGTAATATATAAGAGGTTATATTAATAAGAAAGTAGTAGCATACAAGAGGTCACAATAATAAGAAGCTAGTAGTATATAAGAAGTTATATTAACAAGAAATTATACCAACAAGAAACTATAATAACAAGAAGTTACAATATAAATTTAAGCGAGAAGGGGATCACTAGAGGAGTACAGTGCCATGTCAAAAAAACGGTAATCGTGATTTTCCCACTAAAATACTACCTTTTTAGAGTAAATTTCAAGAGAAATGACTGAGTAAAAATAAGCTTTCAAAGAAAAGCTAACTACTAAATAGTATATAATTATTAAATTTCTATTTCTAGAAACTTCTATTAATAATTAGAGTAGATATTTAGAGTTAAAAATAGAAGATTCTATGATTTTTAGTTATAGTGGACTTATAGTGGACTTATAGTGGATAAATGATTTTTCTTAAAGTTATTTTCTACGAAATCCAGTATTTATAGGGATGATAACAGTTTGAATTTTTTCAAAATTATATATATAGTAGAGGTATCATTTATTTACCCATATATCAAATCTTAGATAAAAGAACATAATAGTTATACTGTTATGCTTAGTTAAAAACATAGAGATTAGTGGGTTTTTTGGTGTTAATTTTAGAATTACCGTTTTTTTTGACTCCCCACTGTAGTAAGATAGCAGTAATAATAACTAGCATAAAGTATAGCTTCAAGCTATAAAGAAGATTACTAGAGGAATAGTAGTAATAGTAATAAGAGTAGTATATAAGAAATTATATTAATAAAAGGGTTTTTTATAATAAGAAGCTATAATAATAAGAAGTTTTCAACAACTAGAAGTTTTAGCAATAAAAAGCTATAAGTATAACTTGAAGTAAGAAGGGATTACTAGAAGAGTAGTAGTATAGCTATAATAATAGTATAAATAGTAGTAATCATATTAATATAATAATAGTAATAATAATAGTAATAAGAGGCTAGTAGTATATAAGAAGCCTTATTAATAAGAGGTTTTGGTAATAAGAAGCTAGTAGTATATAAGAGGTTTTAGTAATAAGAAGCTAGTAGTATATAAGAAGTTTTAGTAATAAGAAGCTAGTAATATATAAGAAGCCTTAAGAGACTCTATAAATAGTACTACTCTTCTTATTATATGGGTAGAAATTTAATAAGAATACTGAGGGTCTAATTAGAATATAAGGAGTAATAGAAGGCTAGTAGGAAGGCTAGGAAGTATACTATAAGGATTTAGAATCTAGGAATAACTTCTTTTAAGCTATAAGACTATAAAGATATAATCTATAAGGAGGAAGAATATATTAAGACATATTAGTAACCCCTAGCTAGCTCCTAGCTAAACTACTACTTAGTTATATATAAAAAAAGATATTTAAACTATAATAGTTAGAATCCTAATTAGAAGACTTAGATTTCAATATATTAATAACCTTATACTTATATTTACCCCTAGATAGATCTATTACTTAGATATTAGTATACATTCCTAATATATATTATATAAGCTTCTACTATATTTTATATTTTTACTATTTAGTTCTATAAAGTCTATAGTATATTTAACTAAAGTATTATAAAAAGAAATCATAGAAATAAGATATAAGAAATCCTTATAATAGTTTTTTTAATATTGGGGAGGTTTTAAAATAGTTAAATAAAACGTTAATAAGACTAACTATTATAATATAAATTTCTTATTTTGTATTATAAGTATATAAAATATCTAAATTAGTTATAGATATTTCTTCTTAATTTCTTATGATAAAGGTATTATTATTATTATATATTCAACTTTAAATTAAATATTATAAAAAGGTAGTATAAAGTCTGATTCTTCTAATATAAAATTATTAACCTACTTAAGATTTCTTTTAAAGTTACTCCTAAGGGTAATATAATGTTTTAGAATGTCTTTAAACTCCTTATATATCTATAGGGTCAATTCTTATTATTAAGATAATTGATATATAAATATAAAGATTTAATTACTATTTGTATCTATTTTGATATTATAAATATAAGGTAGTCTTTAAAATAATATACTATAAAGATATTAATAAGTTATTAAATTACTATAACTTAATCTTTAAAGCTATTTTTAAATACTTAAAATAGCTCTAGGTCATAGAGTCTTATATAAATATAGAGAATTACTTAGTAGGTTAAATAGGTAGAGATCTTTATAGAGATTTTATTTATAATACTTTTATAGTTAAGATTAAAGATTTAATTAAAAAGTATTAAGTTGAGGTATTAATAGAGCTTTATAAGGATAGAAATACCTAAAAGTACTATTATTATAGATATAGGAGTATTTAGGGGAGATATCTTACCTATAAGAGTTAATTTAGATATTATTATAAAGGCGAAAGGGGTATTAGAAGAGTTTTTAAGAAGCTATATAAATCTCTTAAAGAGTTAAAACTAGGGATATTATAAATCCTTAGTATAAAAATTCTAATAATAATTTAAAAAGAATTATTATATTTATTAAATACATTCTAATAACTAACTATTATAAGTATATATCAACTGTGTAATAGTATTATAAAAAGTACTTTATTTCAAAGTTAAGTGAAATATAGTTATCAATATCCTAATAGTAGCTATTTATAAGGAGTTAATATATAATTTAGAAGTTTGTAGTAAAGTCTTAAAACAAAAAAGGTCTAAGGCGTCTAAGTAATAAATCTCATAATCTTTTATTTTATATAGACTTTAAATATAGGTTTTCATAATTACTTCTTCTATTATAATAAGTCTTACTAATTTATAATATAATAGTAATAGAAGGATTAACTAATAATTATTATTACTTTATCTAGAGGGTAATATATACTACATATAATCTTACTATATAGGTATAAAGTAGTATTCTAGTTATTTATTATTATTATTATTATTATTATATTATATCATATATAGTATTATATAAAGCTTTAGACTTATAGTATAGTAATTACTTACTAATTACTATATATTAAGCTAAAGCTAGTATTAGGTATTTAGTATCTATTACTAGTAAAACGTAGAAGACATATTATTATATATATAGTATTACGTATAGTTACCGTATGTCTTATAGTATAGCGTAACTGATATTGATATTGAAAGATATATATTAATAGATATAGTTTAGAAATCTATACTCAAAACTATACTACTTCTATATTTTAAAAAACTACTTATTATAATTAAGTTTCTAATTGAATATTAACTTTAATCATTAAAAGTTGAAAATAAAATTTAAAAACTTGGATATATTAAGAAGATACCTACTTATTACTAATTACCGTATTAAAAACTTACTATTTATAATATAAGAAGTATTGATATAATAATTAGAATAATTAAAGTTAATAATAATACTAAAGTTTCAATAATTCTTCTTCTATTTCTAAAGAGTATATTAAAGATTATTAAAATACTTATCAATATTATACATATAATAAGAAAGGCTATATTTATAAAATCTATATAATAAGAAAGTATGAGAAGACTATTATAAAGGTTATAAAAATTATAATTATAATAAATTATACTAAGGATAATTAGAAAGATAGTACTCCTCTACCTAATAATAATAAGAATTCCGAAGAAAAGGACCTCTAGAGTGAAATTAGACTTTGAAGTTAATAGAAATAAAAGTAATAATATAGAGAGAATAATAGAAAGAAAAAACCAAATAAGTAATAGTTAGGTACTATTTAAATCAGAATTAGTAGAGATTATTCTATTAATATACTTATTAATATAAATTATACTACTTATATTATTACTGATATTTCTTTTATAAAGAAGCTTCACTTCTTATTAATTAATAAATTAAAGAGATAGATATAAAGATATACTATTAAGCTATTACTTGTTAATACTTAGAGAGCAGCTATTTTAATTCTAGAAGTTAGTAATTATATATAGAAGATTTAGATTCATATTATTAAGAATTTCTAACTATTTCTATATTTAGAGTAATTATAAATAGAGAGTAATTATATTACATATACTATTAACACTTAATAAATAGCTTATGAAGAGAATAATAAAATAGTCTACTTCAAGTATTGAGAGGAATTAATATAGTTTAAGGAGACTTGATTAATCTACTTATTTAATATTAACTTATTAATATTTATCTATTAATATAGTATATAATAAATTAATAAGATATTAAATTCCTACTACATTATATCTATTAGTCTAATAGATATTAAGAAAACATTAGTTTTAAAAGTACAAGTAAATTTAAGAGATTATATTTCTATAAATACTTTTAAAGGATTCCTAGACTTCTTCTATATAAATATAATATATTGATTATGCTTTGATTCATTAGAAAAAGACTATTATATCTTATTAATTTTTAATAGCAAGAAGTAAAAATCTAGCTTCTTATAGAAATATATTTATAATTTATTCTAAAACAAATGTTTAATATTTAAAAGAATCTTAAAAGACTTATTAAATAGAGTATTGATTAAAAAAAGCAATTCTTCTACTAATATCTTTGTGTTCTCTATATTAAAGTTAAATAGAAAGATATATTTCTATAGAGATCATAAAGGTCTTAATATAATTATAAAGAGAGACTTTCATTCCCTCCTTCTTATATTAGAGATCCTTAAGAAAATTACAATAATCTATTAAGATATCAAGTTTAGTATTATTATAATATTCTTTAAGACTAGAACTAATAGAATAGATCAAGAGAAAATAGCCTTGTAGATATACTATAATTTCTGGAGATAAATAATAAATCTTTCAAGCTTATTAATACTTTTATGATAATCTAATACTATGTTAATAATATATTATAATAATGTTGAAATAACCTTATTATAATAGATATTAAGAGTATCTTTACTTATATTAATAATATATCATAGGAATATAAAGAGAAACTTTATTAAATCATTAGCTGTCTTATTATGTAAGTCTAAAATTAAATTTTAAGAAGTATAAATTCTCTGTTATAAGAATTAAACATATTAAATGTATTATATCAATTAAAAAGAGCTTCTTATATAGAAAGGATAGAAGCTATTATTAATCAGCTATCCTCTAGATTCTTAAAATATACTCATGATTTCCTTGAACCTATAAATTATCATAAGATTCCTGTATTACAATATACTATCAGTATAGAGCTTTTAAGCTATTTAATTTAGAAATATATATCTTTTAATTAAGTATTAGAGTAACAAGAAGCCTTTTTATTGTGAAATACCTTTTACTAAAGAACTAGTCCTATAAATATTTAATTTCAATAACCTAATTATAAAAAAGACTAATCATTAGTTTCATTTAAATAATATATTAATTTAAAATAATACGACTAGAATAACATATCTAATAACTTTCTTCTCTTAATATCTAATTCATATAGAAGTTAACTATTTAGTTTATAATAAAGGATTTTTTATAATATTAACTTATTTATTAATATAGAAGATAGAATTATAAAATATTAGGAAGTTTAAAATCTTTACTAATTGTAAAAACTTTAAATATTTTATAAAGAAGTAGTAATTTAGAGAAGATAGAATTAATAAGTAGAAAAGCTATTTTAATATAACTTCTATTTTAAAAACTCATTAGGTATCTAAATAGTAATTTCTAATATTCTCCCTAAGAGGGAGAAAAATATTTTTAAAAGATGGAATAATAAGAAATAATAAGAATAAGTGATATAAATTATTTCAAATATTTCTATTCTTATAAAGCTTTAAATTAAGCATAAAAGTATTATTACTATTTAAGTCTTTAAAAAAAGACTAAACCTATAGAAAATATATATTTATATTCTTAAATAAACTCCTTATATTAATAAGTCTTTATAGTAGTCTAATAAGAGAAATTTAGCTTTCTTCTTTATTTCTATAATAAAGTCTAAACTACTAAATATACTTTTAATATAATAGAATAGCTTAGTTTTAGAGATAGACTATAAATATTAAATAGTAAAAGTAATAATAACTTTTTTGATAAGCTTAAGATTAAATGAGATATTTTAACTCTAGTAGTAAGCTTTAGAGTAAGGAAAGTGGAGCGTTTTAAGTGTTGGTTAAACTTTACTACCTAAGAAGTAATAATTACTAAGTAGTAATTACTATATTAACTATATTTACTAGTAGGCTTCTAGACTAATAGTACTATTTTGATAATAATCTTATTCGCTTAATTCCTAAGGGGTCTCCTTTTAGACCCCC
This sequence comes from Colletotrichum orbiculare MAFF 240422, assembly GCA_000350065.2. Classification (NCBI taxonomy): domain Eukaryota; kingdom Fungi; phylum Ascomycota; class Sordariomycetes; order Glomerellales; family Glomerellaceae; genus Colletotrichum; species Colletotrichum orbiculare. The sequence goes on along the minus strand of AMCV02000027.1, from coordinate 871,382 downwards.
TAACCTTACTACACTTAAATAGAAGTTATAAACTTAGTTTATATATTAGTAATACTAGATAAAATACGAATAGCTTCTAAACCCTATAGATATAATTATTAATATAGATATAATTACTAATATATATTTATAAATAAATTATATATTCCTTAATTTTAATATTATTCCTAATACTTAATTTAGACTCTAACTATATATTATAATAGCCTAAGAGTCTTATAAAATTTATAGTTATAGTAGTACTTATTAGTAGTAGTAAAATTAAGGTAAAGTAGATTGTATTATTATTATGTTATATAGTATGTAGCGTTATATAAAGCTTTAGATTTATAGTATAGTAATTACTTACTAATTATTATATAATTTAGCTATAGCTAGTACTAAGTATAAAGTATTTATCACTAGTGTAGCATAAAAGCTATAATATAAATACTTATTATTAAGTCTAATTATTTATCTTAATAGTTTAGAAGTCTTATAGGATTTATAGTTATAGTAGTACTTATTAGTAAGAATAAAATTAAGATGAAACTACTAACCCCAACTACTAATCCTAACTACTAATCCTAGTTACTAATTCTAATTATTAATCCTAATTACTAATTCTAACTACTAATCCTAACTACTAATTCTAAATACTAATCCTAACTATTAATCCTAACTACTAATCTTAATTACTAATTCTAACTACTAATCCTAACTATTAATTCTAACTATTAATCCTAACTACTAATTCTAACTATTAATCCTAACTATTAATCCTAACTACTAATTCTAACTACTAATCCTAACTACTAATTCTAATTATTCTAACTATTTATTATAATAGTTTATAGATAATTATAACTTATAGATTATAATAATTTATAGGTTTTATAAGAGTTAGAATTATAGTAGTAATTATTAGTAAGATTATAATCTAGAGGAAATTAAAGAAAGATATAGATATTAGAATAAGAATTTAATAGTATTAATTATAATAGTAGCTATTTAAAGTAAGCTACTTAATAGTGATATAGCTTAGTCGGCTAGCTTGTCCTTAGTATTAAGGAGTAAAAGGTGTTACTATTACTACTATTACTATTGTTATTATTACTGTTGTTATTGCTGTTGCTATTACTGTTGCTATTGTTGTTACTACTACTACTTGTAAGTGCGTAGTACTAATAATACCTACTTATAGATATTGACGTTAGTTTTAGTACTAGTTTACTAAGACTAACTTATTATAGTATATTCTTAGATATATTACTTAAAGTCTAGACTAGTAGACTTTAGTAAAATAGAATTATTAGGAAAAATAGGAGAAAATAGCATATTAGAAAATATAGCTAGAATTAAGGTCTAGTTTCCTATAGACTAATTAGGATTAGACTATAGGTAGTAATTACTATACTTATAATAGGAGTATTTAGAGTTTTGGGAATTTTAGTAGTAGTTAGTATATAATTTAAGGGTTAGGTACTAAAAGGTAGGCAGTATAATAATATATTCTTCCTATATATTTTAACTAAAAATGTAGTAGCTATATCTTATTAGTATTTTATTACTACTTATTTATAGTAGAATTATAAGTAGGTTCTACTTCTTATTAATACTAAAAGTACTAGAAGTTCTATTATTAAAAATAGGTTTATAATAGATAGGTAAAGTTGATAATTTTATAGTAATATTAATACTATTTAGTTAGTAGAAGTTAGGAATAAGAGTATAAGTAATATACTACTAAGAAACTTAAAAGAATTCTATTAGTATTAACTTATAGATATAATTTACTAGTAATTATTACTTATACTTATTAAGTTTTAAAAAGGGGGAAGAATAAGAAGAAAGAAGAGAAAAGGTATTACTTATTAGGGTATTATTAGGAAGAAGTAGGAAATTATTAGTAGGGGGTAGGTTATTATTAGGAAAGAAGGGAAGTAGGATATTATCTATATAGTTATCCTTATTAATAATAAGGTAGGAAGTATATTAGTATAAAATTTAGTTGATAACTATAGAAATTAGTATAATAAGATATATTAAGATTTAGCGATATTATTATTAAGAGGGTTAGGAATATTAATAATATTATTAATATCATAAGGGTCTAAAAGACTTAAAATAAGTAGTATAGTAGTAGTAGTAATAATAGCTAGTAGAAGAAAAAAGGGAGGTTTTTTTCTTTTTATATAAGAAATCTAATAATAAATAGAAGAGATAATTATTATTAAAAAAAGTAGGAATAAAAATACTAATAAGTAGATTATCTTATAAATTAAGGTAAAAATTAGTTTATATAATAATTATTATTTAAAGTAGTTATATAGAAGTAATATATAATAATTATATAATTAATTATTTTTCTAATTATATTAATAAAAAATAAAAGTAAAAATATAAATTCTAGTAAGGGAAGAAATAGTATGTTTATTATGAAAGGTATGAATAGTAGTATTAATTAATATATTATTCTCTAATTTAAAATATAACTCTATAGGTATTTAAAGGCTTCATTAGTAGTATTAACTTCAGCTTTAGTAAAGCTGTTGTTACTAGTCTGTGTCTATTTTGCGAAAGCTATGAATAACGATAATATGAGAGAAGTATTAATCTTAATTTTAGTAAAGCTATTATTATTGGTTTGTGTCTGTTTTGCGAAAGCTGCGAATAATAATAATATAAGAGAAGTTTTAGGTTTTCATATAGAAGGCTTATATTAAGTAATATTAGGTTGTCTTTTATTCTTAAGGTATAAGAGAGGCTATAGGTTTTTATATAGAAGGCTTATATTAAGTAGCTTGACGTAGTACTAATTACGTAAAATAGTGATAAGTAGTACTAATTAAGATAGTGTTAGTTTTATTTTTAATAATAAGTCTAGTATACTAGATAGTAATATGTTTTCTTTAAGTTAATATAGGTTAGGATGTAGTTAATAATATAGCTAGTAAAGTAGATAAAGGTTAGTTTCTCTTTTAATAATAAGTTAGTATGCCTAGTAACTATATATTCTTTTTAAATTAGAAATATTATAAGGTAATTAAGGTTAGTAAAGTAGATAATAATTAGTCTATGTTAGATATTACTAATAGAAAGATATCTTCTTTAAGTTAAGAAATATTAGGAGGTAATTAATAATATAATTAGTAAAAGGTAGTTAATAATATAGCTAGTAAAAATAGTTAATAATATAATTAGTAAAGTAGATAAGGTTTAGTTTAAGTTAGATACTACTAATAGTAAGATGTTTTTTTTTAAATTAAGGAATACTATAAAGTAGTTAGTAAAGTAAATAAAGTTTAATTTAAGTTAGATATTACTAATAGAAAGATATCTTTTTTGAATTAAGGAATATTATAAAGTAGTTAGTAAAGTAGATAAGGTTTAATTTAGGTTAGATATTATTAATAGAAAGATATTTTTTTTAAATTAAGGAATATTATAAAGTAGCTAGTAAAGTAAATAAGGTTTAGTTTAAATTAAATATTATTGGTTGTAAGATATTCTTTTTAAATTAAGGAAAATTATAAAATAATTAAGATGAATAAAGAGGATAATAGTTAGTTTAGATTAGATATTACTAATAGAAATTTTTTAAGGTTGTGATATTTAGACTAATTGTGGGAAATACCTTTATAATAGTATTAATAGAAAGTAAGATTTATTATATTAATACTACTTAAGCTTAGGATTTCTATAACTAGCTGAGAGATATATTTAGAGTATTTATGTTAGGTGTCTTAGTTGTATTCTTAGTTAGACTTAGTTTTATAATTAGAGAAGATTTAGTAATTAAAAGAATTTTTAAATATAAGGCTAGAGAGAGAGTGAATTTAAGAGATAGTAATATAGATTAATCTAGCCTGGAATTAATAATTATTAATATTTAGTATGGTTTTGTTAAGAGTTATATTTTACGACTTATAGATAGTGATAGTATAAATAATAGTAAGAAGGAATTAAGTATAAGAATATATTTAGTTATTTCTATAGAACTTATAGGTTATTTAGAAGATAAGAATAGTTTTATAATTTGGGAATACTTTTACTATAATATAAGTATTATTAATATAATTATTAAAGTTAATAAGGATAGCTAAAGGCTTATTAGTTCTCTATGTGGTATCTATCTACTAGATAATATTATAAACTATTTCTAATATTTTATTATAAAGGCTTATTTCTATCTAAATATTTTTAATTAGTATTATTTAAGTTCTAATAGTAAGGAAGAATTTTTTATAGAGATTACTAGTATTTTAAAAGGTAGTTATATCTATTTTAAGGTCTAAATAAGCTATATTAATAATTTATATTAGGTTGAGGAGAGATGCTATATAGTTAGACTTATACTTATTAATTTTAATATTAGTAAAGAAGATATGTAGGGTATTATTAAAAATAGATATTTTGTAAAGTAATAGTAATATATATAATTAAGTAGATAGTAATTACTAAGATTTAATAGAGATTTATAAATTATAGACTTATTTTAGTATATATTGAAACTAGGCTTATTTATTATCTTACTAGTAGATAATAATATCTAGTTTAACTATCTTATTAAATAGAAGGTAGGTATTCTAAGTAGAAATCTTATATAGTAATATATAGATAGACTATCTATAAGTAAAGAAAACCTTTTTATAAATAGGAAGGAGTTAATAAAAGTTTTTTATAAGAAAGATATTTATATTACTAAAAAGTAGATTAATTTTAGGGAATAACTAGTAAAAGTAACTATTAATAAATAGAAATATATTTAAACTAACTATAGACTTCTTATTAATAATAAGGTACTTCTTATAGTACTATTTAGACTAGAGGTTAGATAGGTTAGCAGTAGTTAATAGTTAGAAGTTTGAAGTCTGAATTAGTAGTTAAAAAATATTATAAAGGATTGAATTTTAAATACTATTTATAGTAATACTAGTAGGTATAGTAATTATAATAGGATCTAATTTATTATCTTCTTAAGTGAGATTTAAGAGAGTAGTATGAAATAATTAAATAATGTAAGATTTATTTATATTACCCTAACTATTAATATATATAAGGATTTAGGTTAAATTACTACTTTAGATAAAGGAGTAGAAGTATAAAAAGACGATATTATAGATCTAATACTACTTAGTATTAAGAGTGTTAATAGTTTCATCTATAAGTAGCTAGGTATTATTATTAACTATTTTTTTAAGCTAGTAATTAGCCTTTTTAATAAGTTAAAAGTTAGATATTATTTTATTAGTATACTAATTAATATAAGGCTATTAGGAATATTCTAAGTTAATAGAATAATTACTAATAATATTAAGTTTTTTTAAATTAAGAAGGTGAAAAAGAACCTCGCAAGCTAGCTTTTCCTAATCCTCTTTAGTAATAATATTATTAATAATAGTATTATCGAACTTATTAAAAGGCTTGAGAGATTTAGGATTAATAAGTATATTATAAAAGTTATTATTATAGTTATGAATTTATTAATAGATATAGTAAGTTTTTTTAAAGTTATTTCTTTTTTTGCTTTTAATAGTTAGAAGGTTATTGTAGTTTTGGAATAGATAATGAAGTATTATTTTGATGTAATAATAGTTCTTATGCTAATCTTCTTAATTATACTTATATTAGGGAAAGTAGTTAAAGATATATAGCTAAATATAAAGGAAGGGATATATATTATTAGTATGTGAATTATTAATATTCAATAAGAAGTATAGATATATTATATTAGTAAATATTATATTATTAAGATATAATATATATTTCTAGAGAAGTATTTTTATCTATTAGATCTTATTTTTAGTAATATAAAATATAGGGGTAATTTAATTTAAGTAATAGTAGTTAATTAAGATAGTAATATAACTATTCTTATATAGAGGAAAGTTAAGGAGGATATAATAGATTTCTTATACTAATTAGTTCTACTTAAAGAGAAGTTTGTTTATTAACTTAGTAATAAAGGAGATAATAGGCTAGTAGGATTAAATCCTTAGTAGAATAATTTTAACTAATTCTTTATATAATTATATTGTAATTTTAGCTTTATTAATATATTTAGTAATATAATAAATTACTCTAGTAATACTAGTATAGAGGGAAAAATCTATATTAGTAAGTTATATAAGAGTAATAATAAGACTATATTAGTAGAAGTTAGTTTTATTATATTAGGCTTTAAAAGTCTAATATTTTAGATTGAGGTTTTTAGTAATAGTAGGGATATTATAATAGGCGTAAGGAAAGTAGAATTAATATAATTCTACCTTAATACTTATCTTCTTATATATATAGTAGCTACTATATATATAATACTAAATATAGCTAATAATATTAGATAGGAATTTAAATATATTATTAAACTAATAAATTATAAAAGGATTAGCTTCTTACTAAATATTATAGATATAGTTTAGCTTAGGGTAGATAGTATTAATATAGCTTCTTTAGAAAGTAGTAAATAGCTTATAAATATATTTACTATTTATATTAAACTTAATAGTACTATTAAACTAATAGACACTATAGTTATATATACTATTATAACCTTACTACTTATAGTAAGTTTAGTACTTAATAATATTAAATACCTTCTTTAAAAAATTTTTATAAAAAAAGTATATTATTAATAAAAGTAGTAAGTAGTAATATAAAAGTTCTTATAGATACTTATTCTTAATATCTATATATAGTAAGTCTTAGTAGTATTCTCTTATTCTATAAAGCTAGGTATATATTTATAAAAAGAGTATTAGTAGTAGTTAGTAGTACTAAAAGTAATAAAGGTATTTAAATATTTAAAGCTATAGATAATAGCTTTAAGTTAGTATTACTTAGATTTTTAGTATAAATAGGTATTTCTAATAATATCTATATTATAAATAATAATATTAAGAAGATATATAGCTTTAGGAGTATTAGATTTAAATATAATTCTTAAGTTATTAATAGTAATATTATTCTAACTTATTTATTTAATATAGAAGCTATTCTATTTATTAACCTTAGTTTATATTAAGATATTAAAAATAACGAACTAAAATTAGGGATATTTAGTAAAATGACTATTATATTATTTAAATATGTATTAGATATAGCGAGAGAAGTTAATAAATTATTGATATAATTAAATAAACTTACTTTTACTATAAAAGTATAATATTAAGAAGGTGAGTAATAGGAGGGGTTTAGAGTAGTTAAGGTTAGAAAGGGGTATTTTCTAGTAGGGAGGTATATTAATATAATAATAATTAGTAGGAAGTTATTTATTACTAAGTTATTACTACTATTATAATTTAATATGAAGATCTTAAAAAATATTATGTCTTATTATAAGGTTGGGTATACTGGTAATATTAATATTATTAAAGTATTCCTCTTTAAGATCTAGCTGAAAATTATTAATATTATTAGTAATTTTAATTAGTACTTAATAAATAATAAGGCTATTCTTTAGTAGCTAGTTAATATTATCTTAATTAATAAGTATATTTATATAGCCTAGATAATTATCTTTTAGAAAATATAGTTAGTAATTAATATAATTTTTCTAAATATGAAACTTTTTTATAAATTAGTAATTAAGATAGGAATTCTAATTTATATTAAGAAGTTATAATAAGACTATTTTAATATTATAAGGGAGAAGAAGTAATTAATTATAAACCTTACTAATATCTTTAAAAAAGCTAATAATGTGACCTTTATAGCTATACTATATATTATAAATTTAATAGAAATTAATAGTTATATAAACCTTAGTAATAAGTATCTCTTTAATATATATAAGTTTAGGTAGAAAGTTAGAGATATTACTAAAGTTAAACTTATTTTTATTAGAATAGAAGAAGACTAGCTAATACTGTTTCTATAAATTATCTTTTTTCTAGTAATTCTAGTAAATACTTTTATTATTTAGCTATATATTAAATTACTTCTCTTTATATTAAAAATAAGTATTTATAGTATTTCTATTGAGGGTATTATAGAATAACTAGATAAGCTTAATATTTATATTATAAAAAGCCTGTATATTAAGGTTATTTATAAAGAAAGTGCTAGCTATATAGAGATTGTAGTAAAGAAGATATATAAGTAGGCTAGGAATAAGGGATTTCTAAATAGTAGGCTTAGGATAAATAGGTTTAAGTAAAGATTTAGGAGATATAGGTAAAATAGGGGATATAAGTAAAGATAGGGAAGTAGGATTAGAAGGACTATTTAGCTCTAATTACTTTCTACTTTAGTTTTTATAATATATATAAGTAAGATATGCTATATAGGTAGTAAATTTATAGTATTTATTATTATTATCCTTAGCAAAATAATTACTTTAAAATATATTATAATTACTATTTAAATACTACTTATATTTAGTAGTTAGGTTGCGTCTAATAATACTATTTCTATAGTAGTAATATTAATTAATACTAAGTTAGATCTAATAGTAGCTTATATAATTAAAATTACAAATCTTATAAAAAAACTATTAAGATATACAAAGGTTATTATAACTATTAGGATTCAGGTTCTAGCTAATAAACTATTATAAATTACTAATAAGTTAGTAAGATATAATATTTTAAATAGTTAGAATTAGAGAATAATTAGTCTTATCTTAATAGGTCTTGATATGATAATGATATAAAATAGTAGTAATTTTATATCTTACTATAGCTTCTTTAGGAGTATCTTTAGGGTTCTAGTTATATTAAAAATATATTAATATATAAGAAGATAATATAGTTAATATAATACGGTAAAATAATAATAATAGAGGTTAAAGTAGTTATTAAGTAGTATTTAGAGTAGGATAGATAGGTAAGGGTAGGTAAGAGTAGATAGGTAGACGACTTTAATAAAAAGCTAGAGTTAGTAATATCTAGGGCTAGCTAGAGTGGCTTATAAGAAGTAGTAATAAGAAAAAGTTTAACTATAAGGGAATATATTACTAGGGATTTAATATTACATACTACTATAAGATATAAAGCTAAAAAAGTTAAGGAGGTTAAATAAGGTTTTTATAACTACTTTAAAATAAACTAACTATCTTAATAAATTACTTTTTTATAAAGGTAAATAATAAAGTTAATATTTCTAATAGATATTATATTAAGTTAAATAGTAATATATTAGAAGTAATATAAGTAAAAACCTAAATAGTTTAACTTAAGGAAGATTACTATTTAGTAGATAATTATTAGTATATAGTTAATAAGGATAAAAATAAAGAGATTATAAATCTAGTTAGTATATTATTTATAATACTTAGAATAATTTATAGTATATTTAGAAAGATTATAAATTCTAATAAAATAGGAATCTAATAAAGATCTCTTATATTTAGTATAAATATAATAAGGTATATTAATAAAAAAATAATTAGGAAGGAGAAGTAGTTTAAATAGAAGTAAAAAAAAGTCTCTAGGAAGACTAGTAGTTAATAATAATACTATCATAAGAGTAATTAATAATTTATAATAAGATTACTATTATTATTAATAATATTTAAAAAGAAGAATTTTTAAGAAGAAGAGTTTTTTATTTCTATATATATAAGAAGGAAAGAAAAACTAATATATATAGGTAGCTATTAGGTAAGAAAAAATAGGAGAAAGTAGGTAGCTAGGGAATAATTCTGAAATTTTAGGTATATTCTATAATTTTTATAATAATCAAAGAAGGAGATATTTTATTATAGATAATCATTATTATAATAATATTAGAGAAAAGATATTTTGTATTATTATTCGGTCTTTAAAAGAATCTGGAAATAGTAAATAATATACTTTTTCTAGAGGCCTTCTAGGGGCTTTCTAGGAGCTTTATAGGGTTTTTCTATTATATTTAGCTTTCTATTATACTTAGCTTCTTAGGGGGGTTCCCCCTTCTAGACCCCCCTAGCTTCTAGTAGCTACTATATAGTACTACTACTACTTATATAGTAATATAATAATATAGTAATACTACTAATTAAAGTATTTTTTATATAGTAATTATCCCTAGAGAATTATTAGGTAAAGTATAGCGAATATTACTACTATTAAACTAGGATTAAATTGTCGTCTAGTAGGGGTTAGTCTTAGTATTAACTAACTAATAGGGGTTTAGTATATTTTAGCTAATTAGAAGGCTAGAAGCTGCGATTGTTTCCTGTAAAAAAGCTATATACCTATTAATTAATTCTGATAGATAGCGTTCTGCTTAATGAATATAAGAATTATATAAATCCTCTCTTAAATATTACTTAAAGCATAATTATATTTCAGAAATTATGGACTATTAATTTTTCTAGTACAGAAAACCTTGAAATATCTACTGATTTATATATAATTATAATATATAAAGAGATATTTATATTGAAAAGTAAGTAAAGAAGGAGTTTTCAAAGCCCCTCTTAATAGCTATTACTACTAATAGAGAATAATAGGAAAGCTAAGTGGCTAATTAAAGATATTCTTATTATCAAGATATAATAAATAAATAGAAGATACTACTAAGAACCCTTTGTTAAATAGGAGAAATAAATAAGTTTAATATAAGAACTAATTGATATTATGGTAGATATAGTAGCTCTAGAGTAATATGAAGAGATATATATACTAATTATAAATAATAATCATAGTTTAGTCTATAGCCTTTAGTTGAATAGTAATTAGAGAAGAAGGGGGTAACTATTTTAAATTATATTTAAATAATTTGCTAAGGCTATACTTAAGTACTTAATATTAATTCTCTTACTTAAGTAGAATATTAAAAGGCTTTAGGTAGTACTATATATAGACTTTTCTAAATATTTATAAAGGCTTCTATTAGAATTCTAGCTATTTAGCTATTACTTATATTTATCCTAATAACTTACTTTAAGTATTTGAAGTGTTAAATATTCTCTTTTACTCTTATAACCCTATGTTTTCTATTTATTATAGAAAGTTAATTGTTAGAATTAAGGTTATACTATTTTAATTATTTATACTCTAAATTAACCAAAATATAATATTAGAATATCTAGTAAACAGACTACTAAGTAGCTTAAGTAAAACAAAACTGAAAGCTCTATATAATATAAAATTAACCTTTCTAAAAATAAACTCTATTTAAATATTAATACTACGAAATTCCCTATTTCTTATAGAATTGAAACTTCCTATTATTATTACTATTTATATTAATATTAGTACCATTTTTAGATACTATTCCAAATAACTTATTCTTTAATAACTAAGAGTTATTAATTCCCCTTAACCTTTTACTAATTACTTATTATTAATTTAACAAATTATAAACCTAACTTTAAATTAATTTCTCTCTTTATATCATATTCGTATTTATACTTACTATTAATATTAATATCTGTATCTTTAATCATACTTATTTAGATTATACTAGAAATTATACTAATGAATCCTAAGCTTCTTTATATCTATCTATTTCTATAAAACCTCTCTTACTTATTTTTATAAAACTCTATAGCTTCTTTCTCTTATATTAACTTTTACTGACTAATTAACCCTTCTTATTAATTAATTAATTTAACCTTAAATATATCTATAAAGAGATTATATTAATTAGAATATCAAGCTTATTACTAGGTTAATAAAAGATATAATTAAATAATAGAAGTTAAAAGTCTCTTATATCTTAAGTCTATTAAGACTTTCTATAAACTAGTTTTTAGGTCTATTAAGACTTTCTTTAAACTAACTCTTAAGTCTATTAAAACCTTTATAAATTAAAATCTTAAGTCTACTAAGACCTTTATAAATCAAACACTTAGGTTATTTCTAACTTTTATAAAAAGTTATTTCTTATAAGATTAAACTTTCGATTAGTATAAATTATAAGAGTATTAATCTATTGATTAGCTATTAAGTTATATTATTATTATTCTCTTGATTAATTATAGTTTACTAGAGTTAGACTTTAAAAGTCTAAATTCTACTTTACAATTTAGATTAATTCCTTATGAAATAACTAGTTTACTTGCTTAAAAGTATTATTTAAAAATATAGGTAATTCTAAGTTATATTCTATCCTTAAGTTAAAAAAGACTTAGAATTATAATATTTAGTCTATCTATATAGAAACTTTACTTATTAGTAAAAATATATTTATAGATTTAACTAAGCCTATTTCTAAAGATAATACTAATAAGTATAGTAAGGCTTTTAGTTATATATAGTAAAATTATAAAAGCAATCTTTTAAGGATTCTTAAAAAATAATACTAATACTTTTAATATATTTAGTTATTTAAAAAGGATTCTATAAATTGATTAGTCTTTCAAACAAGTTTCTTATTTATAAAAAGCTATTTAATATTCCTCTTAATAATTTTAAATTTATTGAAGAATATCTAAATAAGATAAAAGAACTTATTAATAATTCTTCTTATAATAAAGGCAAACTACTTAATTAAATTATTATTATTTATATTTTAAGTAGTCTGGGTAAAAGCTATAAAAGTCTTTCTATTTTAATTATTTAGAAACTTAGATCTAATAAGGATCTTTCTAAATTAAATTCTTTATTCTCTAATTTATTAGATAAATTTAAAAGGAAAGTTTGGACTTCTTTAGTTAATTTTATAACTAAGAAAGACTTTAAAAATAAAACTATTGAATAGTTTTCTCCTAAGGTTATTAAAAAACTCTAGAAGAAATAGAAAAGCATTTTTATAACTATTATGAAAAGACTAATTATATTAAAGAGAACTATTTCAATCTTTGTTTTAAAAAACTATTATTTAGATAAAATCTAAAGTTAATAAGAATCTTCCTAAATCTTCTAAAAAGAAGAAAAATAAAAGAGAAAAGAGTAATAACTTGGAATTAGTTAATATTACTTTAACTAAAGAAGAGATAATTAAAGAGATTTCTAGTAATATAACTAAAAGCCTTCTATAACTTAATTCTAATATTAAAAAAGAAAAAGAAAAAGAAGAAGATAAAGAAGAGGATATTAAGTTTAAAAACATACTTCTAATTCAACTTTCTCTTAAAAAAGCTCTTATTAAAGAATTCTAAATATTTTAATTTCTAAGAAACTTCAATAAATTAAGAATTCTATTAAATAGATCAAAACTATTTTATTCCTTTTTAATATTAAAACCCCTATTTATATAGTTAAAGATTACAATCTTTTAGTTAATAAAACTAAGACTGTTTTACTTATTAAATAGGAAAGTATTGAAAAGATTATTTTAGTTATAAAAAGTAATTTCAAAATTATCTTAAATAATATTGAATATCTTTTATATAATATATATTATACACTATAACTCAATATCAACCTATGAAGTTAGTTTAAACTTGATTCAATAGGAAGGTTATCTATCTTTTTTAATAAACTTATACTATATTATATTAAGTAGGATAGACTCTTACTTATAAGAACTAAGGTTAATAATATTGATGAATTTAAAATCTCTATTTAATCTAAAGAATTAGTTCTTTATATTAATATTACTAATATTAATAACTTAAAACTATAATATAATAAAATAAGTTATACTAATAATATTGTTAAGTTAAGTAAGAATATAATAAATAATATTAGTTATAAATATTTAAAAAGTAATAAACTACTTATTTATAAGACTTATCTTAGAAATAAGCTTACTAATAAAATAATAGAGGTTTAAATACTTTTAAGAAGTTTAAATATCTTAATTATATTAATTTAGACTTATATAGACTTATTCTACTAGAGACTTATAATTACTATAAATATTCTATCTTATTTATAAATAAGTATAGTACATTTATCTAGGGAAAATTATTAAGAAGTAAAAACTTTAAAGAAAATACTTTAACTTTTAAAGAATTTATTAAGACAACTAATAATAATAGTAATAAAAGAATTAAAGAAGTTAATATAAATAGTAACCTTAAGTTCTCTAATAATAGAATGAAAATTATTTATTTTAATAATAGTATTATCTGTAATATAAAACTACGTTATACTTATAAGCCTAATAGTTTAATTAAGAAAGCCAAAAAGCCTATAGGTAATAAGACTAGAACCTTTCTTTATAAGTTTAATTTATTTTTATATCTTTAAGTATTAGCTATATGAGCTTCTATTTATATTTATAATAAGATATGTTATTCTTCTATTAAGTTTAAAGTTCTATATAAATCAAAGCATAAAAATAAATATTTGATTAATAATATAAAGATATAAGGTAATATCTATTACTATAGAATTCAGAATAAAAATTCCAAGAAGCTTAATTTAAAAGTAAAAAAAGTACTATAGTTACCTATAGCTATAATATTTATTTAACTTAGGATTTTCAAGTTTATAATACTATTTAGTCTAGAAATATAAGTATTCTTAAGAAACTAATTTAATTCTTAATAAAAAGAAGAATTATTTATTTTTAATAATATTATTACTATTAAGTCTAGTTAACTTAGTAGAGGAAATAAGTCTAACTAATTTAATTCTAGTAATTCTTCTTAGAATTTAGTTATTATTAAGTCTAGTAGAATATGTAATTCTATTAAAAATACTACTTATTTCCTTCTTTTTAATAGAATTAATAATAGTAATAGTAATTTAGATCTTTCTCCTAATAAAGAACTAGGTAGTCTTTCTGAAATTCATATTCATAGGAATATAGATAGTATTAAGAATCTTAAGACGAACTCCACTATATCTATAGAAATTCCTTCTTTAGGTTTAAAAATTAAAAGAAACTATAAGTAATAAATATATAAAGAAAGTATACTCCTTATGATGAAAAACTATTTTTCTTTAGTGTTCTATACTCATTGTAATTAATATGATTATAATAATAACTTATATATTAAGAAACATAATAATTTTCATGTTACTAAATATATATTATCAATTAATACTCTAAATATACCACCTATTACTTTAAAGACTATAAATACTTAGTTTAGTAATAAGTAGACTTAGGTTATAAATAAAGAAATTAAGTCTATAGAGTCTATAGAAGTTTCGATAGTTATACTACTATTAAATATTTCTTTTATTAAAAAAGAATAATATTAATATATTAGGGGGTAGATAGGTTTATAAAATAAAGTCTAATAATTAGAATCCTAGTAATCCTATATATAAAGCTAGATAGGTTACTTAAAGTTTATATTAATTATTTAGGAACTCGTAATACTACTTATAAACCTAAAAGTCATAGATATACATTAGTTATATCTATTTATTATAGCTGGATTTCAATTCAGTATAATATTACTACTATATCGATTTAAATAACAATAGATAACAAGATATATATCAAGTTACCTACTAGTTATATTTATAATAAAAGTTTTAGAAGTTTAATTTATAATACTAACTATAAGAATCAATGTTTTATTTATTTATTAAATAAGGCTTTATATAGGTTAAAATATATCTCTAGATTATAGTATTTATATTTCAAATCCATCTTATACAAAATTAGTTTTAAAATTTTTCTTTATAATAAAGGAATATTTATACTTCATATTACTCTTAATGAAAATAAGTATTTAGTCATTTTAATATGCCATATTAATAATATACCATAAGGAGCTAATAATTCTACTATTTTAGAATATAATTTATAGTAATTCTAAAAAAGATACAGAAATTGAAAATATAGGAAATCTTAAAACCTTTTTAAGTAATAATTTAATTATTAACTATAAGAATAAAGGTATTTAGTTACTTTTGTTTTATACCTGGAATAATATCTAAGCCCCTTACCCTATATATAGATTTAACTTTAGGTTTTACTTAATAATAGTATTTATACTAATACTGATTTATAACTAGTTAAAATAGTAATGAAATTACTTATTATTATAGATAATTATACTCCTAGTTTTAATATTTAACCTTATAGTAATAGAAGACTTTATAGTAATAATTAGAGAGAACTTTATTAAAGTTAGAACTTAATATATATAGCTAAAAATAGCTACTAAAGTTATAGGGTTAAGAATTTTTATAAACTTCTTAAGGATAGAATAAAATAAAGCGTCTATAAGAGTTAGATATTCTGTAATCTATGTTTTTCTATATTCTATCCTTAGTATAATCTAGTAGCTAGAATAGGAATATATTATACTTTTATAATAGAATTAAAATCTCCTTCAAATCTATATAGCTATTTATAAAAAAAGTATTATAAAATAAGTATAGAGATATCGAATTATAACTATTATAATTAAAACTATTACTTTATTAGAATAAGTTTTAATAAGATTATTCTAAATATTATAATTAATAAGGAGTCTATAGATATTTCAAAGAATATTATCTAGTTAACTTATAATCTATTATATTAAGCTAAAAATATTAGAAACTAAGTATTAATTAGATAATATCTTAATATTAATATATTATTATAATACTAGTTACTAGATACTTTAGAGTATTAAAATAATATAATTATAGAGGTTTTAAAAGTTATCTAATTATATTAGGAGTAACTATAGCTATATAAGTATTATTAATATATTAGTTATACTTAATTGATATATTAAGCTTATCTACTAATAAGAGGAAGCTAAGTCTTATTATATTTATATAGAGATTATAAATTAGCTTATATTAATAGTAGAGAACGTTTATATTAGTAGTATAAATTCTTATTTTAGAAGTAGGTAGGACTTAGTAAGAATATTAAGCTTATAGATATTAAGGTTATAATAGATATTTGAATAAAATACTTATAGTTAGTAGTAATTGAATATCTTAAGATATTTAAATTATATATTAATAGTTATAAAAATATAAGGGTGTAAAAGTATAAGGTTATTATAGAAAGAGTTATTAGTTATTTATTATTTATAAAAAGGTTGATATAAAGTAGGTATACTAGTTATAGCTATAAGGGGTTTAGCTTTAGATTAATTAGAAACTAGCTATAGTAGTTAGTAGGAAGGTAGGAGGGCTAAAGTCATACTTTAGGGGGTAATATATCTACTAATAGTTATAGTAGAGAGCAAGCTATCAGCCCCTCCTAAGAATAAAAGTATAGAAATAAATGAGTTTAAATATACTAATAAAACTCTTACTAAGTTTAATAGAAGAGATATCTATAGTTTTAATATTCTAATAGATAATAAAGCTATCTTATTTATTAATAAAAATAATACTATTAAAGAAGAAACATTAAATATTAAAAAGAAGTAGGTGTTTTATTATATTTAGCCTTAAAAGCTAGGCTAGATATTACTCTCATTATTACTACTTACTCTCCACCTTCTTCAAATCTTTCTAAAAAGCATTTTATTACCCTTTATAAGATATAGGAATACTTCAAAAAAACCCTAATTATAAGTTTATTTATAATTATAATAATATTAATCCTTTCAATTTACCTAGACTTATAGACTTAGATTAGACTAAAGATATTAATAATAGAAGATCTACTTCAGCTTATGTATTTTATTTAGACTTTTATAATATTATAAGTTATAGTTTACCTAAAGAAAAAATAGTAGCTTTATCTATTGATAAAGTTAAGTATAGAGTTTTAATAGATACTACTGAAGAAGCTATTTGCCTATATAATAACTATAGTTTTATTAATATAACCTTAGGATTTAAAGCTATTAATAAGCTGATTATCTTTATAGATATTTAATTAGTGAAAAGGCTTACTCAAAATACTGAATTCTATAAAAAAGCTAAGTATATTAGTATTTATTAATACTTATTACTACTATATTAGAGATCTTATTTGAGATAATTAGATTAATCTCTATTATATTAATATAATTAAGAATATTGCTAATGTTTAGATAAAGCTTTTAGGTTAAATTAAATTTAATAATATTATTAAGAGGATATTATAGAATAATTCTAATATTTAGCTTTCTTACCAAAGAAATAGTTTTAATAGTCTATTTTCTAAGGATTAATCTTTTCTTTTAAGCTTTTACTAATTTTAGGTTCTTCTAATCTTTCTTGAATTCTTTTTATTCTTTTTGAAGTTTTTCCCTTTTAACTTTTCCTAAGTCTTAGGCTTTTTAGATTTTAATTTCTAAATATTTTTCTCTACTTTTCCTATAAGGCTTTTAGAGTTTTTACTACTTTTTAAACTATGAAAGATTTGTTTATCTTATATACTTTAAAGGGGGATATTAGAATTCTAGGTATTTAGTTATTACTTATATTTATCCTAATAACTTATTTTCAATATTTAAAGGTTTAAATATTCTCTTTTATTCTTAGAATTATATACTTTCTACTTATAATAGAAACTTAATTATCAGAGTTAAAAGTATACTACTTTAATTATTTATATTCTAAGTTAATTCGATTGTAATATTAGAATATATAGTAAATAGACTACTTACTAGCCTAAGTACAATAAAGTTAAAAGGTCTATATAATATAAGGTTAATCCTTCTGAAAATAAATTCTACTTAAATATTAATATTACGAAGTTCCCTATTTCCTATAGAATCTAAACTTGATATTATTATTACTATTTATATTAATATTAGTATAAATTTTAGATACTACTCTAAATGACTTATTCTTTGATAATTAAGAGCTATTAATTCCCCTTAACCTTTTACTAGTTACCTATTACTAGTTTAACAGCTTCTCTTTTACTCTTTGATTCTAAATAAATAGTACTTTATACTACCTATAGTTAAATAAGCCTAGGTCTAGCCCTTGACAGCTTTAGAATATTTTATAAGTTTTAAGTTTATTTTAAATCAATAAGTGAAATAAGCAGAAGTCTTTTTAGAATTTACCTGTTTTTTTGAAATACTACTTAAGCTACTTTATGAGATATTTCAACATTTTCCTTCAATAGAGCTAAAATAATATGATAAAATTCAGACTTTTAATATAAATCTATTGACTTTTTCAAATTAACTATAAGAATAAAAATAGCTTCTTTCTAATATTCTTTATTATAATATATATATAGAGAAAGAAATTAAAAGAGGGATATATCAATAGAAGATACTTATCAATAGATTATTAATAAATTGCTAAATAGGTTTGTTATATTACAAAATATAATATTACTAATACTAAAGAGTAAGAAAATTATAACAAACTTAATATATAGAATTTGCTTAAAGGTTATCTATTAAGTAGTAAGGATATTCTTATTAGAAGCTTTAATATAAATATAACTAGTTAATTCTATAATAAGGAGGAATAATATTCTACTATATCAAAACTAAATCTAGATTCCTAAATATAAAGTAATAATAATTATAATTTTCTAAATAATTCTTAATTCTTTGATCTTAAGCTATTCTATTATTAATTTAATACTGATAGTATTCTTATAGAACTAGTATTAAGATAATATATTAAGGAATATTAAATATACTTTCTAAATATATAATATTTACTAGTATTTATACAAAAACTATAAATATTACTAAAGCTTATAATAATTCTTGTTAACTCTTAATAGGCTTTAATTATAAGTTTCTATTAACTTTCTAACAGAACTACTATTTATTAAAAGGGGGACTTAAGGTTTCTAATAGTAAGTATTAATAACTATTTAAATATATCTAATTTGAAGTTAGAATAATTATAATTACTAAAGTTTATATAGAGAGGTTCTAAGATACTTAGTAGTAACTCTATAGCTCTTTAATATTAATTATTACTAATTATAATTTAAATTAAATTAGTGTCCTTCAAATAGTACTATATTAGTCTATAGGAATATAGTAGTTATTACTAATATTATTTTATTTTTAAATCGATATTAGAATAAAGAGGATAATACTTGAAATTTGAGTATTCTTATAAATATATATTACCATCTTACAATTAGACTAGCTAGCTTATATTATTATATACTATTAATATTAAATAATAAGAACTTCTTAACTATTAAGGTTTATCTAAATGGATTTCAAAATAAGTTTAATATTATATTTATTCCAAACTTATTGATAGTAATATAGACTACCTATTTTAATTTAGAATCAGCTTTAGTATTTTTATTTTCCTTAAAAGTAATATTATTATAACTTAAGTAGCAATAGTATATATATATATATAAGGATATAATAAAATATATACTAATAGAATATAATAAATAATTAAAAAGTCTTAAATTAAAGATAAAGTATAACTATTATTATATTATATTCAATTGAATTAGTTAAATGAGAAGGTTAATAAAATAGCTTCTAGATATTGAATTATTTATATATTAAATCTATTAAATATTACATTAAATGTTTCTTTAAATATCTAGTTGATATTTTATATTAATCTCATTAAGTAAGTAGAAGATAGCCTATTACTATCTTAATAATATGTAGATATATATTGTAATCCTATTTTAATTTCTATTAGAAAAGATATTAATCTTGAAGAGTAATATAAAAGTAAAGAGATATTAATAAAACAGAATATCTTAAGATATAGATATAGTTATAATGTACTAATTAAACCGAAAGATAAGAATTCTTTAATATAATAACTATCAAAAAGCCTTATGAATAATAGGACTATATTATAATTTAAATTATAATATATAAATATTAGTATTACTCTACAACTAGTAAGTATTATAATTAAAAAATTATATAAACATTATATAACTAGTTATCTATATTCGTAATATCTATCTCTAAGTTATAATATATATATATATATATATATATATATACCTATTTAACGTAGTAGTTTAACGTCTAGCTAGCGTTTACTATTTTATAATAAGAGTCATAGGTTTGAATCCTATAGTAAGTAAGTATAACTAGTTGTTATAAACCTTCTAGTTATATAAACTAAATATAGTAATTACTACTAGCTATTAGCTCTTACTAATAGTAATCTAATAACTAGTAACTATTAATAACTAGTAATAAGTAATACTAGCTAGGAGTAAGTATTATATAATAACTTATTACGATCCTTTAAAGAATAACTACGATAGATATAAACCTATACTTTCTCTTTATAATATACTTTCTATATTTATTAGTAATCATATTAACTAACTATATTTACTACTCAAAGTTTTCTCTATTTAAACGGTTCCTTAATACTAGTAGTATCTATAGGGTAAATAAGATAAGAGCTAACTACTAAGTATAACTTCCTTTAAAGGGTTCCCGAGAAGTATATGACTTTAAATAGATTAGAAACTTTCAATATAACCGAAACATATATATACTATATACTATAAAGATAAATCGATATAATCATCTTTCTATTCTTATTAATCTAAATAAATAGGTCGACTACTTAGTTACTTATCACTACAACTTTAGCTATCTTAATACTATATTTAACCTACTACTAACAATACTCTGTTTTATAACTAAAGTATATTAAATACTAGAATTAGTATAAAATACAAACGTAGTATAGAAAAAGAAGTAGTATAATATGTAAAAGTAATATAAACCTAAAAATAGTATAGAATTACCTCTAGTTATATAGATCCTTTTAATTATACTAAAAACCGTAAGAATACTATAAATAGTACTTCTCTATTCAATTATATCTTTGATATAATGCTATATTAAATACTATAGATTTCTAATATAATATATCTCTCTTTCTTCTCCTTACTTTCTTCTCCTTACTTTATATACTTTCTTTTTACTCTTATTTCTTCTTCTTATTATTACTAATAGTTCTTATAATTTATCCCTCTATTTATATTACTACTTTATTTATTATGATAAATCTCTCTAAAGCTTTTATTAGTTTACAACTAGTAAACGTTGTAATCGATAGATTATATAAATAATATATAACTAGTTATCTCTATTTATAATATCTATATCTAGATTATAATATATATATATATATACTATATACTATAGGGATAAATCTATATAATAATCCTTCTACCCTTATTAATCTAAATAAATAGGTTGACTATTTAGTTACTTATGACTATAGTTTTAGCTACCTTAGTACTATATTTAACCCGATAGTTTTATCATTATATTTCTTAATTATATTACTTATAAAGTTCTCTTTACTATTAATTTAACAAATCTTAAAACTCTCTTTTTATTTATATAATTATTAGAATATTAGAATATTAATTATAAAGTATTTCTCTATAATAATATCTAATTTGAGAAACTTCTTATAGAAAGAAAAAGAATTAATATAAATTACTATTAATATAATTAGTATCTTTAGATATTTAGTTACATATTTAAAGAGAATAGAAATTATATATTTTATATTAATTCTTGTAATCATACTATAAACATAAGAGATTAATATATTCTATATAATTCTCTTTACTTTAATAAAAGAAAAATAGATAATATCATTTTGAGTTTCAAAGTATTATTATCCTTATTAGTTTAATTTATTCTTAAGATAGTAATAAATTTGAATTAAAATATTATATTTGTATTATTCATGAAAAGTCTATTAATAAAGATATAGATCTTTATCTCTTCTATATTAATAGGAATGAAAATTAAGTCTTATTCTAAATCTTTTATTTATTATTTAAGATATTTTTTAAGTCTCTTAATATCTTCTTCTACTAATTCTCAATATTACAATATAGTAGAAAAGTTAAAATATATTTCTAGTTAGCATATAGAGGTTATAATACTTCTCATACCGATTATTTAATATATACTAATTTCACTTTATTAGATATATAATTAATAAGTTTAATCCTCTTAGTTAAACTTTTTAAATAAGGATTATATTACTATTATCTCTAAAAACTATTATGCTTCTTTTAAATATAGGAAGTTTATTGTTTATGAACATTAACTTTAACTTTATTATAAATGCTACTTATTAGAATTCTTCTTCTTCTTTATTGCTAAATTCAAATAAGTAGAAGTTAAAAATAATATCTATCTATATATTTATAATATTAAAATATAAATTAGTTTGCCTGGAGATTATTAGGTATATATTATATTATAAAATCTCTATTTCTAGTCTATTTCTATAATAGTTATAATGTATTATTCATTAATATATATCTAACTTTATATAACTATATAATAACTAGATAATAATAATAATAATAAGTTCTAGATATACTTATTATAAACTAGTAAATAGTTTTATTAACATAAAATAGTTCAATTACATCTCTACGTATATATATACTTAAGTAATATTATAGAAATAGAGTTTAATAGAAATGTTAAATTTTAAAATTACTAATAATACTGATATGGAATAATAGCTAATTTATTATATTATCAATAATTATATACAGATATTAGTCTTTTCTTAATTATCAAATCTCTTAAAAGCTAATTATAACGTTTTAGATAATATATTATTAATATTCTTAACCATATTAATAAATCTAAAGTTAAAGATCCTTTTTACCTCTATGTTCAGTTATAGAAATGCGTAAGGTATGATATTCTTTTTACCAATAGAGTCTCTTATTCTTTTATATATAACTATTACGAAATAAGTAGTAATAGGTAGGTAATAGTACCCTTTTAAACTAGGCAAGCCGTTTTTAAACTATATATAGCTAAAGGTAGTTTAATATAATAAATAAAGGTATATAAGGAAAGAAAGCCGCTATATATAACTACTATTTATAGGTTTTTTATAGTAATAAGATAGCTAATTATATTACTATATATACTTATATAATCCCTAGAAACTATTCTGTAATAATTACCCCTAGTTAAAAAAAGAAGCTATATCCTTATAGTCCTACTTTCTATTTAGTCTAAATTGTTATATTCTGAATTACTATTACTATTACTAATACTTACTATATTATTATCAATATAATTATTAAAGTTATTAGGAGTATTATTATTACTATAATTACTAGGTATATTGTAGTCGCTAGTATTTATCTTATCAATATTACTTTTAGGAATATTAGAATTATTATTATTAGAGCTTTTAGAGTTATATACCCTATTGGTAAAAATAGGTCTTAGGCTGTTATTATCGTCGTTAGTATTGTTATTATTATTATATATCTACTTATATACAGAATAAGTAGTAGTACTACTAGTACTAGTACTATTCTTACCTTACGTAGAAACATAACCTCTACTACCCCATATTTATATAGATATTATAGATTGTATAGAAGTATAACTGCCATTATTATTAGAGGCAGCGTAACTACTATAGGCATTACGCGTAATAGGTAGTATTGACGACAATAATTACTATAGTAGTTGCTATGGTAGTTACTATAGTAGTAGCTATAGTATTCACTGCTATAGTATTTACTGTGGTTGATGAATGACGATATTTGCTAGGAATAATACTATTAGTTTATCTAGAGGGTAATATGTACTATATGTGATCTTGCTATGTAAGTATAAAGTAGTGTTCTAGTTATTTATTATTATTATTCCTATATTATATAGTATAAAATGCTATATAAAGCTCTAGATCTATAGTATAATAATTACTTATTAATTACTATATAATTAGCTATAACTAGTACTAGATACCTAATACCTATTATTAGTAAGATATAGAAAGTATATTACTATATATATAGTAATATATATAAGTACTATATATCTTATAGTATAATATAACTAATACTAATAACTTTTCTTTTTACTATATATCTTAATATCTATCTATTTATATTTAAAAACAGTACTTTTAGTAATCTATATCTTTTTTACCTTAATAATATTTCAATACCTATTTATTTATTCTATTTAAGTTATCTATTTTTCTTTTCAAATAGTTATATAGTTTAAATTAATAAATCTCTTAAAAGTATAGTTTAATA
>AMCV02000027.1:821724-842787 GCA_000350065.2 Colletotrichum orbiculare MAFF 240422 | reverse complement strand
AGGGAGTTTCAAAATTATTATTAGACTATTTATATTTTTATAATCTATAAAAAAGGTTTAATATATTATTATATAGTATATGTTAGTGTTAGTATTTAATTTGTATTAGTTAAAAGAGATATACTTCTCTTCAAGAATATATGTTATAAATTAATAACCTATTTTGCTATATATATAATACTTGTTATTTCAATAGGTATTTATAGTTCTAAGAGAAGAATAAGTTCTATCTAATATAAATAAATATAAGTATTATAAAGTAGTATAAATAGAACATTAAGTATTCTGTAGTATAATACCTTATAAATACTTTCAAGAAGAATTATATATAATTAATTTAAAATTAATTATTAATTCCTTTCTAATTATTATCTGTATTATTCTAAATATATTATAACTTTTTGATTAATATAGTACTACTTATAGCTACTCTTAATTAGTTAAGATATTATTATAAAGCTAAAAAGAACTAATTAAAATTTAGGTATATTATAATATATATTTATAAGTTAGAAATAGAATATTATATTTATATAGACATTTAGTAGGAAGGCTTTCTAGAGATATATAAGCTTAAATATAAAAACCTTAAAAGCTTCCTTTTTATTCTTCTTAGGGTTTTTAATTATAATATTTGGAAAAGTAGTATTTTACTAGTTAGAGAGACATAATTATTAATATTTATCACTTTTAAAATACTTTTCAATATGACGAATTATCTATTCAAATTATAAGTTAAAACTAGGGTTATCTAAGTATTTAAATAATACTTAAAGGTTTAATCCTTTGGTATAATTAAGAATATACTAGCTTATATATAATATAAAATATTAAGTTTAAAGTAATAATTATAAAAAATATAAATCTTAGTCTTCAATATATTATATAGACTTCTGTTATACTTTATATTTTTATCATATAGTTTTATAAAGTCTATAATATATTTAGCTAGAATATTATTCAAAATAATAGTAGAAATAAGATATAAAATATACTTATAATATTTTTCTTAGTATTAGTAAAACTTTAAAATAGTTAAATAGGAAGTTCATAAGACTAACGATCATAATAGAGATTTCTTATCTTATATTATAAATATATAAACTATTTAAATTAATTATAAATATCTCTTTTTAACTTCTTATTATAAATATATTATTAGTATTATATATTTAACTTTAGGTTAAGTATTATAGGAAAATAGGATAAAATCTAACTCTCGTAGTATAAAATTATTAACTTATTTAGAATATATTTTAAGATTATTCTTAAGGTTAATATAATATCTTAGAATTTCTTAAAGCTTTTTATAAGTCTATAAGATAAAATCTTATTATTAAGATAGTTAGTATAATATTATAAAGATTTAATTATTATTTATATCAAGTTTAATATTATATATTATAAAATAGTCTCCAAAATAGTATAATATAAAGATACTAGCGAGTTACTAAGTTATTAGAAACTCATCCTTGAAATTACCTTTAAATATCTAAAAGAGTTCTAAGATATAAAGTTTTATATATATTTAGAAACCTACTTAATACATTATATAAATAGAAACTTTTATAGAATCCTTATTTATAATATTTATATAATTAAAATTAAGGATTTAGCTGAAAAATATTAAGTTGAAATATTAGTAGAACTTTATAAAGATAGACATATTTGAAAGTATTATAATTATAAACATAGGAATATTTAGAATAAATATCTCGTCTATAGGGGTTAACCTAAATATTATTATAAAACTAAAAAGAGTATTAGAAGAGTTTTGAAGAGGCTATATAAGTCTCTTAGAGAGTTAAAACTAGAGATTTTATAAATCTCTAATATTAAGACTCTAGTAATAATTTAAAAACGATTATTATATTTACTGAATATGCTCTTATAAGTAGAAAATAGGAGTAATTATTAACCTTTTAATAGTAGGTATTAGAGAATACCTTATTTTAAAACTAGATTAAATATAATTATTAGTATTATAATAATAGCTATTTATAAAGGATTAATATATAAGTTAACAATACCTAATAAATCTTGAAATAGGGAAAGTCTAAAGTATATAAATAATAAATCTTATAATCCTATATCTCATATAGATTTTAAATATGAGATTTCATAATTACTTCTTCTATTATAATAAGTCTTATTAATATATAGTATAATAATAATAGAAACTTTAATCACTAACTAATATTAATTTATCTAGAAAGTAATATATACTCTATATAATCTTACTATATAGGTATATAATAGTATTCTAGTTATTTATTATTATTATTCCTATATCATATAATATAAAATACTATATAAAGCTTTAGATTTATAGTATAGTAATTACTTACTAATTACTATATAATTAGCTATAGCTAATATTAGATATCTAATACTTATTGCTAATAGGACGCAGAAGGTATACTACTATATATATAGTAATACGTATAGTTACTATATAACCTATAGTATAGCGTAATCGATAAATATACTTAAGAAGTAGAATTTGTACTAGCTAAACCTTAGGTATTAGTACTATCTCCACAGGCCTCGCCTTATTTAAACTACTTAAAATAGAGTTTTGCATAATATATTTAGCTATATTTAATTATATATAATATATATTAGATTTTACCTTCTAATTATATAAAATAATTAAGAGTCTTAAGATATTAAAAAGCTATTAAGCTAAAAAGTATATATTATAATAATTTAATATATTTTAAATATTGAAATATCTACTAAAATATTCCTCTTTTAGCCTTTAAAGAACTGATGAGTAATTTATTTAATATATTACTTTTTAAGTAGAAGTTAAAATTTATAATTTTTAGGATTATTTTAATCTTAAGGTAGTTATTTATTAAAATCTCTTTTTGAAGGTTCCTTAAGAACTAATTTTAAATAACTCTTTAAAAACTACGAAGTATTAAAAAGCTTCTGAAATATTTAAATTAAATATTCTTAAGAGTTCTATTCTTATATGGATAACTTATAAGGAGGATTAATAATTCCTTATAGATATTATTAAAGAAGTTTGTATAAGGAATATTATAAATTTTATAGAGAAAGATTAAAAGATTTATTTAGCTTTTTATAATTTATATATTTTAAAAGCTTGAGAATGTTGATATAAATAGTTAAATTAAGTTTATATAAAAAGTTAGATTTTTAGATTTATAAGTAAAATATATTAATATTAATACTATTATATAGAAGAGGATTTGGTAATATAAATTATTAATTTTAATAACTATTTTAGTATTATAAATAATTTATATTTTTAAAATACTACTTTAGTATATTATAAGATATATTAGTCTTTTAGATTTAAGTATTTTATTATATAAATAGTAATTATAGTATAATCCTAGGAGTAAGAAGATATAATATATAAAACTTAAATAGTTAATTATATTCCTTCTATTATTAAAGTATTTTAGATTTATAATCTTAAGACTTTATAAGTCTTTTGATTAATTAAATCTTATATATAGAGTTATTTATTTATAATTTATGACTATTTAGACTTTATACTTTTAAATAAAGTTACTTTAGTTATTATAGAAGTAATATAATATCTTTCTAAAGTTTTCTTATATAATAAGATTCATTATAATATTTTTATTATTATAATAGAAATTCTAATTATCATTTTAAATACTAAAAGTAATAAGAAATACGTTTAGAATTTAGATAAGCTTTTTTAGTTTCTAAAATATAGGTTTACGTTTACTTTAATATATTGTTATTATACATACTTTCAGTCAATTTATCAGGGTTAAATATTAAATATTTTAACTAAAGAGAGAATTAAATAGTTACTAACTTTAGATTTAAGCTTTTTAAAGAAAATTTAGACCTTTAGGTAATAGTAACTATATAGCTAGTCTTCTAGTTAAATTAGTTATACTATTATATAGTAAATGAAGAGGGATTTTAATGATACCTTCTTTAAAACTCTTTTATCTTTAGTTGAGATATTTTGATTTATATCTCTTAAAATATAAAGTGCTTTATAATGTTTTAAAAGCCTCTTATAGGAGATTATATTTCATATAGTATGAAACCTATACTTATTAAGAATTATAGATATATTAAAAGAATATTTAATATCTATTTAATAAAGTTAGCTAGAAGTCTAATTATTCTTTTAAATATTCTAATATATATTTTAATTAATACTTTATAAGGTTTAAAACTCATATACTTATATATCAACGTATTTATAATAGTATAATCTATATAGTAATAAGCTAGTAGCTATTAGTAGCTATATATAACTATTTATTAGAAGATTAGAAAGTTAAAAGAAATTAGAGAATTAGATATATTTCTACTTACAACTATAAGGAAATAATAATATATAACTTTTAATAAGATGAAATTTCACTTTTTAACTATTTTAATACTAAAGCTTCTTATTTAGCTATTATAAATAAATTATATTAAGATTAAAAGCTAGGTTTGAAATTTAGTTGTAATAGAAATATAGTTCTTATATTATAAGAAGTAAGTTTTACAATTATTTGAAGAAATCTATTTGAAGGATTTCGAAAGTTATTATTAAATATCTAATCTTTTAAAAATTAAAAAGGTAAATTAATATAGAAGAATATGAGAAAAGTATTATATTTCTAATAGATAATTATGATAAAAGAAATATTATAATACTTTTATCTGGTTAATTTAGAAGATTCAAAGTTTCTAGATAATAGATTTAATGGAATATATAAAAGAGGACAATTTAAATAAGTTAATTTATCTATAGTATTTAGAGCATTGATTTTGATATTTTAGAGAATAATAAATAGGAAGAATAAAAGATAAATAGGTATAAATTTGAGAATATTAAAAAAGGTTATAATCTTATTTAATATTCTTATACTATTATAATTTTAAATTATATAAAAATTCTATAGAAAGAAGTTTATTATTATAATTAATATTAGATAATTGTAAAGTTAGACTTAGGCTTGTTTAACTATAGGTAGTATAAAATACTGTTTATTTAGAACTAAGGGGTAAAAGAGAAGCTTTTATAAATACCTGGAAAAATCTATATATATAGTACTACTTAGGGCTTACTAAAGCCTTATTTAGATAGGAGGATTATTATTAGATATCTAGGTATGGCCCTAGTTAGTTATCTAAATATAGCTTATAATATTACCCTTTTTCTTTCTAATTACTACTTAGCTATAGGTTGTATATTAAGTTCTTATTATTATGTACTATTAACTTATATATCTTTTTATATTACTCTAATACTACTATATCTATAATAGTATTAACTAGTTTTTATATAAAATCTATATATCCTTCTTATTTAATAAAAGCTTCTTAGTAATACTTTCTACTTATTTAGTATATCTTTATAGTAAGAATATCTTTAATTAGCTACTTAGCTTTTTTATTATTATTTATTAATAGTAGTAGCTAGTTATTCATAGCTATTTATTTAGATAGGAGATTAATTATAACTTTTTATAAGATATATATATAGAACTATAAGTAGATAGATTTTAATATATCTAGTTTAATAATATATAGTAATAAGATTTTTATTATTATATACTTATAGTATAATTAAGTTAGTTTGTAGTTTGGCTTTAGTGATTTATAGTTAGATATATTTAGTTATATCTTATTTCTAATTTAGTATCAATTAGTAGGGGACTAAGTTCTGATTATTTAGACTTCTAATTTATACTAAACTATTACCATCTTAGTATAGATATATATTATTATTAATTATATCTTTTTAACTAATTTATAAGTAGTATTTTTACTACTACTAAGTATTAGTACTACCGTTTTAACTATTAGGATAAGGTTAATATAATAATTATAATTTATAAAGAAAGGTGCGATTTTTATAGTATTATATTGCTAGTTATAAAGGGCTAGTTATATAATAAGTAGTAAGTTATTCTAATTGTCTTATAATTAGTATATAAGTACTTTTAAAACTATTTAGATTTCTTAATTATATTATTTTATAGTTCTATCTATTTGAAAGTAGTAGTTAGTATTTAATAGGTATATAATATTTATTAAATAATAGAAGTCCTTCTAGAAGTAATTTATTTAATTAAAGCCTTTATTATATATAATAGAATGTAGTATATTATAGAATGTATAATAATAATTAAGGAACTACTAAGTATAAACTTCTATTTCTATAGTATTTATTTCTTCTAACATAGAAGTTTCATTTAGTTAGCTTATAATAATTTAGAAGTAATAGTTATTCTATTTCTTTATAAGGAGTAGTTTAGTAATAAAATCTATTAATAGATCTAAGTATAATCTATTAAATATTAGGAGGAGTTTTAAGAATTCTTTTTTTATTTATTTCTAGATATAGATTCCCCTATATATTATAGTTATATATAAATTAGTATATACTTTAGGACTATTAAAACTAGAAAAACTAATAGTTTATAATCTTTAGTATATTATTTTATTTTAAATATTCTGAAGGAGAAGAAGTATAGAATTTCTATATTAATTTAATCTTAAGTTTATTAAGAAGGTTATTATTATTTTTACTATTTAATACTTATAGTCTATTTCTAAAGGTAAATTATCTTATTATATTAAGGGTATATTTAGTAATTTAGATTTTAATATAGAGATTAGAAGGGAAGTTATATTCTTCTTATTAGATTATTATAAAGACTTATTAATATAAGGGGTTTTCTTAGTAGTATAATTTTATATTTCTTATAGGTCTAGTTTCTTTTTAAAGATCTAGGTATTAGTAATATCTATATATTTTATTTACAGTTTTATAGGGATAGTGGTATTTAGGATAAATTATATTACTTATTCTTTTTATTTCTTATTATTTTATTCTTTAGAAGTATTTTATTTCCTCTTAGAGAAAGTATTAGGAGTTATTATTTAGATGTTTAGTTAGTATTTAAAGTAGAAGTTCTATTAGGATAATTCTTCTACTTACTAATTCTACTTTTTAATAAGTTACTACTTTTTTATAAAGTATTTAAAATTCTTATAATTAGTAAGGGTTTTAAACTTCTTAGTATTCTATAGTTCTACTTTTTATACTTATAAGTAAGTTAGTATTATAAAGAGTTCTTGATTATAAATAAAGTAGTAAAATTCTATAGGGGTTAGATATTAAAAGTAGAAGGCTACTAGATCTCTTATTCTAACCTTATTATTTTGAGTTAATATATTATTTAGAGTAAATTTAGAATAATTAGTTTTTATTATAATTAGAATATTAGGGTAAAATATCTATAGGACTAGCTTTCTAATAAAAAGGTACTTTAATATAAAGAAAGCTTCTTATTATTCTAATTTCTAGTTGAAAAATATATATTTTTAGGTTAGATAGTTTAACGGTTTTATGATAGTATTATATTATAATATAAAGTCTTTATAGTAATTTATAAATTTAAGGAAATTATAAATATCTTTTAGTAATTTAAAAAGTAGTTAGTTAGTAATAGTTTCTAGTTTCTCTAAGTTATATAAGAGGTTCTTTCTAGCTAATATAATATATTTAATATATTTAATTGTTATAATAGAGAATTTATACTTTTTAGGATCTAATTTTAATCTTATATTTATAAAGTAGTTGAGTATTTAGTAAATTCTCTTTTTGTACTTTTATTATATATTATTAATATAGATAAGGATATTATTAATATATATTATTATAAGACTATCTAGGAATTATTATAAATAATTATTGATATATTATTAGAATATAGTAAGAATACTAGTAAGTTTAAAGGGGTATATTATCTATTTAAAAAGATTATAATACGTCTAGAAAGTTATTTTTTCTTAATTTATTCTATTAATTTTAATTTTATAGAATATAGTAATAATATTAAGTTTAATATATTAATAAGTTATTATAATCTTCTAGAGGATTTTTAATATAAGAAGGAGGGAATAGTAAATCCTCCTTATAATTATATTAAAAGTTTTATAACTTATATGGAAATATATCCTTCTATTTAGTTTTCTTATAAAGAAAACTAGAGTATTAGTAGAAGAGCTATTTATTTTAATAAATCGCTTATTAAATAAGTCTTTTAAGATTTTTTGTAAATATCAAAAGTTCTTCTCATAATATATTATAGAGGGATTTTTATAGGAGGCTAGGTATTTATTTTCTATTATTAAGAATTAGTAGAATATAATAATTTATTTCTAATTAGCTAGAAAGTAGTCAGTATATTATATTTAAATAGAAGGAATTAGAGAATTCCTTTAAGATATTTGTTGGGATATAATCTTTTAGGTTTACTTTTATTTTTAAGGTAAATATTTCTTAATATTTGTTAAACTAATAGATATAACTTAATAGGAGTTTAATATTTTATTAATATATTATATAGTATACTAATAGATAAATACAAATAAACTAGTATTAAATAAATAGGTTGATTAGATCTCTTTAAGTTTTACTAATTTATCTTAATATTCTAAATAGGCTATTATACTATTTCTCCTATAGGCTATCTATTAGGTTTTAATATTATAAATAATATAGTTATCTTTTACTTATAGCTATTTAAAGTATAAGAATAGTCAGACATATTTTATAATATAAATATAGATCTTCTATATATAGTTACTAACTTCTAGTATTAGGATAGTTATTCTCTAAGTATTACTAAGTAATAGCTTAATAATATATTTTTTTATTTATCTCTTTAAATAATTAACTAATAAGAAGTAAAGTTTTTTATAAAGAAGTATTAATAAGAATATAAATATTATAATTTGTATTAATAAGTATATTAATAGAATAATTTCTATTGATTCTAGTTTAAATAGTAGTTAATTACTAGTTACTTACTTATTCTTTCTCTTATTATTTTTTCTATCTTATTACTTCTACTTCTATTAATTCTAAAGTTTAATTTTATTCTAGAATTATTCTGTTTCTAAAATCTTATTATTATTAAGTAGGGGAATATTTGTTTTAATTATTCTTAATATAGTCTATAGTAGTTATAAGTTTTATAACTTTTATAATAGTCTTCTTATATTTCTATATTATATAGTTTTTATAAATATAGTTTTTCTTAATATATTTATAATACTAGTAGGTATTCTAGTAGTTCCTAATATGGGTTTTAGGGGTAGAAGAAGAGTTATTAGAATTTTAGTATTATTATTATTCTTTGATTATTCTAGTTATTATTATATTACTTTTTATATTATAAATAGTAAATTCCTAGTAAAGTAGCTAGTAGTAAGTAGATATTCTTTTTATATACTTAAGTTTCTAAGTTATATCTTAGATTTTTAATATTCAGGATTTATATTGAATAAGAAGGTTAATTATAATAAGTAGTTCTTTAAAGTAGGAGAGTAGTATAGTTTCTAGTAGGGAGATTTAGATTATATCTAACTATATATATCCCTTATATTAATTAGAGTTTTCTTAGATTATAATAAGAAAGTAATTAGATATTTATTTTCTTTCTATTAGAAGTTCTATAGTTAGGTAATAATATAAAATTAATTATCAAAGTTTTAATAACTTCTATTGAAATAATTTATAAAATTATTTAGATTATAGGAGTTTTCTAATCTTCTAGTTATTTAGTAAGTTTTAACTATATATCAAAAATTAGAGTTTAGATAAGAATAGATCAAATATTAGTATTTCTAATTATTATTAAAAAAATAGTAATTAATCTTAAGTTTAATCTTTATTTATTAGATTTATATTTAGTATTCTTTCTACTTATTTAAAAATTCTAAAAGTAAGAGAAGAAATTTCTTCTATTAGTTAGTTATTAGTGGAAATAAAATAATATTATTAATCCTAAAAACTAGTATCTTAATAGATATTATTCTAGGGGTTAATAAGAAATCTTACTATAAATTAGGAATAATTATTATAATAGCTACTTAGGGGTTATTATTTATCATAATATTTTATTTTACTAATTTATATATAAGTTTATTAATCTTTTAGTAGAAGAAGCTTAAAGTATATTATAACTATTATTCAAGTAGTTTACTTATAGGATTACTATCTATAGGAATATTCTAAGGAGTTTTAATACTTTCTATTATTCTTTATATTAATTAGTTAGTTATTTATTATATAATATTATATCTTAGGAGTTTTACTTAATTTAATTATATATTTAACTAGTAGGGAACTATATTCTACTTAGTATTATCTATATAATAAATAAAACTAAGTTCTAAATTTATAAAAGACTAGACTTAGGCTTATTTAACTATAAGTAGTATATAATACTATTTATTTAGAACTAAGGGGTAAAAGAGAAGCCTTTATAAATACTTAGAAAAATCTATATATATAATACTACCTAGAGTTTACTAGAGTTCTATTTAGGTAGGAGGGTTATTATTAGATACTTAGGTATAGTTCTAGCTAGTTATCTAAGTATAGTTTGTAATAATAATACTTCTATTAAATACTAATTACCTAAGATTATTAGGAATAATTAATATTTATTAGTTATTGAGGACAAGAAAGATTTATAATAATACTAATAGGATTATAAGACTTACTAATATATACTTAAAGATTTATAAATAAAGTCTTTAAAATATACTAGGATTTTACTTAAGTATTTATTAATAATATTATAATTACTTTAGAAATTACTAATAAATACTATTAGTAATTAGATATTATTCTTAAATTCTTTAATTATTAAAACCTAAGACTTTTAGGAGATAAATATTTTATGAGATTCTCTTTAGTTAAGTTATTAGGGTTTAAAATAAATAGTTGTAATTTTCTTAATATTAAGGATAGAATATAAAGTCTTAAAGATATTGAACTCTTAGGAATCCTAGTATTTCTAGAGAAGTAGATAGGTGTAATAAGATATTTATAATATCTTATTCTAAGATATATTTTTAGAATTAAATTTGTTTAAAATAAGAGAATAAAACTATTAGCTTAAAAATACAAATAAGGAATTACTACTAGTTAAAAGTATAAATACCACTATTTTAAGATAATATTTAAGCTAACTTAAGAAGAAACAAATAGCTTTAAAAATATCAAAATGATATTTACTATTAAAACTATTTTCATTTATTATAATTGAAATTAAATAGTATTTATTTAGGTTAATATTTCTTAAGAATATACATATAGCATTTCCTTTTCCATATAAAAGAGAAAGGAAGTAATTAGAAATCTGGAAAATGAATATTATATATTTTAGTTTAACTAATTAGTTATATTAACTAAGTACTAATAAGTATTACGATAAGGTATTAGTTAATAGAACTAGAGGTTATTCACTTAATATAGACTATTTAAAAAACTAAGATATTAATTTAATAAGCTAGGAAAACATTATTAATCATGTTAATAGAACATATTTCAATACTAAATATGATAATTTAAATAATTCGTTTCATTATAAACTAAAGAAGAATTAATTTATACCTTAATTTAATAGCTAAATATGTTTTAAAATTTCAATTTGAATATTACTATATTCCTAGAAATATTAATACTATCCTAGATATACTATTTAGAATATAAATTAGTTAAAAGCTAGTCCTAGGCGATAGAAAGCTAAATGAGATATAGAAAAATCAAATAGTTTATATTATAATAGAAATCAGATTAGATGAAATTATAAAGTAAAGCTTTAAAGATTTATATATTACTAATATGAAATTAAGTAAGATTTATAAATAATTATAGTAATTTAAAGATCCTAGTAGGTTATTTTTTGAACTTTCTAATAGACGTTTGTATTTGATTAAATATTTAGGTTAATAAAGATTTTATATTTTTAATTTAATAGTTAGATAATTTATTAAGACTGGATATAAATCTAATTATTATTAAGGAATCTAAGAAATATAATATAATATATTATTAATATATATAACTCTATACTTAGTTAAGAAGGTTATAGAGTTCATTAAATATTGCTTTATATATAGTTTACTACTAAAGGTAAAGATAAAACCTTGAGAAGAATTCTGATTAATTTTATATTTTTCATACTATTTTATATTATTATTATAAATCTTATTATCAAATTATTAAAAGTAGTTTTAAATCTTTTTTATGGATATTTATTGAAGTCTTATTATATAACTTATTAATAATAGTAATAGATAAGCTTTCTAATGTAATATTGTTGATTTTAAGATATATAATATATATATCTATTAATTAGGAAAAACCTTTTTCTCATCTTTTTATATAAGAAATTAGAAAAGCTTTAAGTTCATTATTTTGAGTTATGATTTAGAATTCCTATTAGAAATCTGGAAATTAATATAGAAAGATTTAGATACAAAGTTATTTTCCTTAATAATATATTACCTATAGACTAATAGATTATAAGAATAAAAAAACTAAATAGTAGAAATAATAATCTATATATTTATATTTATAAGCTTAGAGAAACTATAGACTGATTTCTTCATATTAATGTCATTCTTACTAAATAAAAATAGATAGAGTATTCAGAATTCTAATAGAAATCTTATTTAGATATAAGTTTAATTCTTTGTTTAACTTACTTCTTAATATAAATATAATTATTTTATATACTATTACTCAGGATAAAGTGTCTTTTTTAAATTATATAAATATAAATACTTATCATAACCAGCTTTAATTATAAGTACAAATTAGTAGTATTTACTTTAGGGGGTTGTATATATTTTTAATTTAAAAAAGGCTACTAGTTATCTAGAAGATAATTAGTAAACATATCTTTTCTAGGAATCGACTAATTAAAATATTACAAAAGGTTAGAAAACTTATTTATTACTTAGATTTATTATCAATTATAAATATTTACTTAGTAATTTTAATTACTTATTTAAATCCTATAGCTAATGTTATAAAAGATTTATATATTTGAATAGTAATATATACTAAGCCTATAGAACTTAATAATATATAAAAAGAAAATTTTAAGATTTCTTCTAATATTATAAGATGGAAAAGATTTTAGAAAAAAGGGTAGTATAATTAAAAAGAAGAAAACTAAAGGTATAATATTTTATTGAATGGAAGAATTAGCTTAATACTTATAATATATAGCTAGAGTTTAATACTATAGAAAAAGAAGAAATAGTTACAGAATTTAAAAGAAAAAGAAATTTAAAAGGATAATTAGTTAAAAGAATTAAAGGAAAATAAGTAACTATTATTAGATTACTACCAAATACTTTTACTGAGAGAATAACTAGATAAAACTAGGAATAAAGTTATAGATAAGAGATTAACGTAAGATATTTCTGATTAATCTTAGAAAAAGGTTATTACTAGTATAACTTCTTAGAAATTCCTAGGAAATAAAAAGTTTTAAAAATAAGAAATCCCCCTGAAATTATAGAATAATCTGATAGGAAAGAATAATTAGATATTATTTAAAAATATAGTATTTTCCTTGGAAGATTATAATGAATAATTTTATATATAATTTACTATAATAATAATACTATTTGGTAATTATACTTTAAATAGCCTATTAAAATAAATAAATAGAACATAATTTGCTATATAGGAAAGTTTCCAAGTCTTCTCTAATATGATAAATATTAGAGAACTACTATTACTAATACATAGGATAAAGGTAGATATTTTCCTTATCTATTAATATCTTGAAATTTAATACTTCTTATAGCTTTCTATATTTCTTTAAATTTTATTATAATATATTAGTATTTTATATTATATATTACTTATTATAGTTAATTAAGAGATAAATTATATATAGAATTATAGTATAATCCGTTTTCTATAAGTAAAGAAGGCGAAAGGTTAATGTTTCCTAGTTACTTTAAAGTATTTATAATTTATAGAGGTGAAATATCTATTAGTAAGTATAGAAAGTTAACTAGTAATTAATTTAGAATTGAGATTAATACTAATAAATAAATTTTTTAGTATTGCTAAAATACTATGAATTCTAAAGGAATCAAATCTCTTTTTAATATACTTTAGAAGACTACTATTTCTATCTTAAATGAAGGATTTAATGATATTCATGATTGTAAGTTAGTTAAGCTTACTTTTTTTATCTATTTTTAATTACTCTTTTATAATAACTTCAATATTTAAATTATTCTTTTTTATAAAGATTGGGAAATATATTTTAAAATTTAAAGCTTTATATTATATTCTAGTAGTTTTACTAATACTATTTTAAATATTAATTATATATATTTCTCTATTTAGTAAGTTTAAGTATTAATTAATCTTATTATAAGTTATGGAAGAAAGATTTAAAGTGGATATATATTTTATATATTAAATCCTATAATTCTTATTCTTTCTAATTAGAATTGAAGAGTTATATAAATATACCTTTCTTATATTAAAAACTAATGGTAAGTTATTATTCTCAAAGTTAATATTTAAAAAGAAAAGATTGAAAAAGTAGTATAATAGGTCAATATTATTATAAAATCAATATAAGAATAGAAAGATAAGAGAATTATGATTAAGATTATATAGAATAATATTGATATAGTATTTAAAGAAATATTAAATATTATAGAAATTCTTATTCTTTATTTAATTCCTTTAGATATTAATAATAATTCTAATCTCTTAATTTCCAAATAAGTCTTTAATAGATAGTTAGTATAGAATAACTCTAATTTAGTAAAATAAGTAAGATGTAGTAAATCTATTTAAAATATATAGTGAAATTTCTAATTAAAAAATTGAATTCTAACTCTTAATTTCAACTTTAATAATACTAGAGTAATACTAGTTTCTAATTTAATTAACTAATTAAATTAACTTATTACTATTAGATTTAGTAGAATATTAATAAATACATAAGAAGTTAAGATAAACTGATTTATTATTATTTATATATGTAAACATAAGTTGATTCCTCAAGTAGTTTAAGGAATAATAGAGTTTCTACCAGAATAAGCTTTACTTTTTAATAAATTATATAACTATAAGGTATCTTACTAATTTCTATATTAATCCTATTAAGAAGGATAAGTTTCTAAAACTAGTTCTTTTAGTTTCTCTTGAAAATATCTTATAAACTCTTTATAAAATTATATTAGGTAAATACTTAAGAATTAGAGAAATTTGAAAAAACTATTATATTTCTAATAAAGAATAGTTTTTCTTTAGTAAATTTATTTCTATAGATTTTAATATGTTTACTATAAATATTACTAATAACATTAGTTTTTTCAGAAGATATTTAGTAATAGTTATATACTTTCTATTATTAATTATATTAGTTTCTAAATTAGTTAGAATATTAATAATAAAGAAAACTTTATTCTTTTTAGAATAATGTAAGAAGAATTCTCTAACTATTTTAATAGATAGTATAAAGAAGTTATATAGATTATTATTTAAAGAGGAAATATCAAACATATAGGAAGGAATATTAGGAAGGAATATTACTAGAGAAGGAACTAATTACTAAGATTTAATTGTTATATTTAGTATATTTATAAAACTGTATTCTTAGGATTATACTAATATAGTGGGTATATAAAGTTATTTGTATTTTATATTCTTTTATTTTAATCTTACTAAAGTTTATCTATCTTTCTTTTCTATATTTTCTAATTAATTACCTTATTTATCAATAGAATCTTTTTATTCTTTTAGATAATTAGAATTACTTTAGTATAGTTAATTATTGAAGTGAAAACTTTTAATAATAAGTAATTATTATAGAATACTATAAAAAGCTTGAAATCTTAGTAGATGTTTATAAGGATTTCCTCATAGAAATTATAAGGATTTCTCTAGGATTTCTTACTAGATTTCCTAGAGGATTCCTAATAAAAGTACTTTAGAAATCTAAGTAGATTCTCTATAGAAATAGAAGAATTATTAGCTTTTATACCATTATTCTACTAGCACTAAAGTATAATACTGATAGCTAGAGTATTTTAATAGAAAGCTTCTCAACTATTTTATTTCTATTATATAGAGTATTTATATGACTAAGAGTTACATAAAGCGTAATAAGTATTAGTTTACTTAGGAGGTATATAAAGCTTATAATATTAGTAAAATAAAATATAAAACCTATTATATAAAGTATAAAAATGCTTTATATACTACTCCTAAGGAATATATTACTTTTAATTTCTATTCTTATTACTAGGATTATAATAATTATACTTTAGTTCTATATTTATAGATAGAATTCCTAATTACTCTTAAGATTTTTATTTTATTAATTATACTAAAGTTTTTATTATAAGAATATTTAAAAACTTTATTATACTGTTTAAGTATTAGTATAATATTAATATTAAAATCTTTAAGTATCATAATAAGGTCCTTAGAAATAAGAATTAAAAATACAATCTAACCTCTTAAAATATATACTTTAAGTTATCTATTCTATATATTTAAGATTAAAATACAAATACTAAATATATTAGAGCAATTATTAAGGTATATATAAGAGCTATAAAGTATAAAAGTAAACTATTTTACAAACTCAATTTAAAACTCTATAAGTAGTAGTATTTCTTTATAACTAAATGTTAATATACCTTTTAGGTTAGTACATATTATATTAGAAGCTTTATAAAACTACTTAAAGAATTAATATTATAAGGCTAGATTTAACCTCCTTCTATACTTATAACTATAAATACTTCATTCTTACTATAGATGTAAAAGTTAAGTATAACTATTTAGTAAACTATAAGAAGTATATTTTTATCAGCTTTTTAATTAGCTATACTTTAATCAATTAATATTGAATATAAAGCTTATTTCAAACTAAAATTATAATGATTTAGAATATCTTTTTTAATAAAACCCTCTTTTTAATAGAGATTTAACTTTTCTATAGAATAACTTCGAATAGTTTAATTCTAATAAAGTTTCTTATTAGTTATAAGAATAAATAATTACAATAGAGCTATTTAAAGCTAGTTTAACTATTTATTTAAATTTTAGTAAAAGGTTTAATAAAGTAGGTTATATTTAAATAAGAAGTAGGTATAATAGTTTGAAACTCTATCTCTATATAATAGCTATTCTAAAGCTCTATCAAATACTATTTGAAATTATAGAACTCGTATTAATAACCCCTCTAGAGTTACCTATTATATTCTTCTATAATCTTATCAATATAGATAAGATTATAGAGAGGTAAAAAGTTTGAATACTTCTAGAGAGGGTTAAATATCAAAAGTAGATAGAATATTATATTAGAATAACTAGGAGATCTTTATTTAAAGTTACTTTTCTAGTTAATACTTTTTAGTTATTTTAAAATACTTTAGAATATTTCTATTTATAATTATAAAATAGTATAAATATTTAACTAAAGAGAATCTTAGGAATCCAACTCTCTTAAAGACTTTAAAATATAGATATTATAACTTCTAATAATAAATCTTAATTATAAAGTAAATTAAATATTAGAAAGTACTTAAAATATAAAAGAATAAAAGCTCTTACTCGAAGAGTCTGATAATAGAAATTATAATTATTACTTATATCTCACTTAGTAGTACTTATGTATTTATATATTAAAGCTGTAGTAATAACTAAATAGATATATCTTAGAAATCATATTAAATCGCATTCTTAGAATAGAATTAGTAAGGCTCTTATAAGAAATCTAAAGGTTTTAAGGTATTATTAGGTTTATATATAAGAACCTCAATAAATATAAATATCTCTTAAAAATCAAAGTTCAACCAGTTATTTATAGAGATTAATAATTATAAGATAATTATAAAACCTATATAGTTATTCTAATAGGTATATTATTTTAAATCCTTATAATAATTAATAATTACTTTAATCTCAAGTTATTCTAATATGATATAATTAATACTTTGATATATATAGTATTTAATAAAGTTATTTATATAGACATATTATCAAACTACTAAATACTAAGTAAGATCTATTATTTTAATAAAATACTATATAACTTTTAGAAATCTCTTCTCTTATAATAATACTACTTAGAAATTGGGTTTAAATATTTCAACTTTAAATCTACTATAAGAGAGTTATATTACTAACTTAAAAGGCATATTATTTTCTTTTTTTTAATTAATAATTATATATTCTTTTTCCCCTTAGGAGATATATCTAAAGTACTTATATAATTTGTAGACTTTTAATAGAAGTATTATCTCAAAAGAGGTAAGGATTCATAGTAATTTCTTAGTATTAAGGTTATTTAAAGTCAAGTAGTATAATAACTATAGCTCTTATAAGTAGTATAAATTAAAAAACGTTTTAAGTATTTTATAAAGTATATATAATATATCAAATACTTCAAAACCTTTCTGAAAACTAAAGAACTCTTATAATAATATAATTAAATATCTTATATAGAGATTAAATACTACTAATAAGATATCAACTTTATCAATTATATTATAATTATAATAAGATTAGATATTACTTAAAGAGCAAATTAATTATTATATTCTAACTAAAATCCCTTAGATAATTATTATATAGAGGCTAAATAAATAATATAAGACTTTAATAAAATAAAAAGTTTCTACTTGAAGTTTAACTATAAGGTTAATAATTTATTTAATAGTCTTATAGTTATTATAAATACCATCTTTATAAATAATAGTCATAATTAAAATAACTCTTAAATATATATATCATATCTCTTTAAAAACCTAATAGTATACTAAACTAATAAATAAGATATTATTATTATTTTAATAATTAAAATAGAACTTGTAGTATTATTTCAAATTACTCAAGAGGTTGTTTCTACTAATTACTTTACTACTATACTTTAAATAGACCTTATAATAAATATATTTAATTGAAGTAAGATGTATAAACCTTATCTTACTATCCAAGTCTGATATAATAACTAGTAAAGAATATATTTTAAAATTATTAAAATAATATAATTATCTATAAAACTATAATATATAGATATTTATAATTATTAATCATAATAAGAAGTAATATAGAGGTATTTTAAGGTTAAATATATATTTTTGAGAAATTCTAAAATTAATAGTTCTTAAAGCTTTATTTTAATTACTAATTTGATATTTTCTTTACTTAAGTTAATATAATAGATTAATAAAACTATTTCAAATGATAATAAGAAGAAGAATTTTAACAGGAACCTCTAATGTTTAAAGATTCTAATAAAGCTTTTAATAACTAATTAGAATCTATAAATCTCATATTATAATAATAATAAGATTAAATAAGAACTTTAGGAATACTAGGAATACTTTCTAGTTAATAAGAGATATCTAAATAGGTTATAAATAGTATTATTCTTCTTATTATAAGAATAGAAATTTAATAAAAGTATTAAAGTAATAAAAGGAGTTTTTTATAAGATATAAATAGAAAGTTTAATTAGTATTATTTAAAAAGGCTAACTTATAAGTCGAACCTTTAATACTAGGGGGTATATTAGGAATAATACACTTAAGAGGTAGAATTTATACTAGTTAAATCTTAGGTATTAGTACTATCTCTATAAGTTTTACTTTACTTAAACTACTTAGAATAAAGTTTTATATAGTATATATAGCTACATTTAATTATACATAATATATACTAGACTTTACCCCCTAATTACATATAATAATAATATTATTA
The DNA here is from genome assembly GCA_000350065.2 of Colletotrichum orbiculare MAFF 240422. Lineage (NCBI taxonomy): Eukaryota > Fungi > Ascomycota > Sordariomycetes > Glomerellales > Glomerellaceae > Colletotrichum > Colletotrichum orbiculare. The sequence goes on along the minus strand of AMCV02000027.1, from coordinate 823,199 downwards.
GTACCCTACTATTAAGCTGAAGTCTATATGCTAATCTGGCTTGTCAAATTAGTCTAATTAGTACTTAGATAAGAATAGCATATTTAACATGAAGAAATTAAGAAAAGAAGTTATTAAGCCTAAGACTCCTATTTCTCTAAACTAATAGAAAGAGGTTCTATGAATAAAATATATAAAGTAATTATTACTTTGCTTAAAAGAGTAATTCTTACCTTATAATACTTTTAGTAAAAATAATACAATTTAGCTAAAGCCTTATAATATCTTATTATAAATAGCTATAGTAGCCTTATTATTTAATAAGTTATAACTATAATCCTATTACTTAAATAGATGTATTAGTTATATTACTATTTATTATGAAATAAGTAGTAATAGGGTGTTAGTACTATCCTTTTACGCTAAGCAAGCTATTTTTAAACTATATATAGCTAAAAGTAGTTTTATTTAATAAATATAGATATGTGAGGAAGAAAAGCCTCCATGCAACTACTATTTATAAGTTTTTTATAGTAATAAGGCGGCTAATTATATTGCTATTTGCGCTTGCGTAATCCCTGGAAACTATTCTATAATAATAACTCTTTAAGGAAACTACTTAATATTCTAATAAGGCTATATTAATACGAATAAATAGTTTTAACTAGTATCTCTGCTCCTTTAATTATAAAATAGATACTATAATATATAGTATGAGAAAGACTGATTTCTATAATAAAAATATTATTCTTATATAATTATCTTTATTATCTTAATTTCTTTTTAAATATTACTATTATAATTACTTCTTTTAATCAAGTCTCTTTTTTAGTTTTACTATTATAAAACTCTAATTATTACTCTTTTTAATTTAAAACTAGTAATATAACTTAATCATTATTATTTAAAACATATTAGATTTACTTTCTATTTCTATAATATATATCTTACTATTGATTAAAAGAAATCTTAAAAGTCCAGTCTAACTTTAGTATTCTTAATAGATATATAAATCTAATTATAATAAGGATTAATAGATAGATATAATAAAAAAACTATTATATATATTTAAAATATCTAAGACTTAATATTATATATAAATCTTATTTACTTCTTCTACTATTTCTTAGATAACTCTTATATATGTTAATATATCTAAAAATAGTAATAGTAATATATTAAAATATAAGTATACTTTAGAAATAAGTAAAATAAATATAAAACTATTAAGGCTATTAATATTATTACTTATTTTAACTATATTTTAGAATACTTCTTCTCTTAATATTTCTAATATCTTATTATATATAATTTTATAAGCTTTCTATAAAGAAGTATAATACTATTAAGCCTTATTAATATTCTTATAAGCTTTAATTAATATAAAATTCACTTTACTATTTCTATTATTGGGCTTTTTTAAAAACCTTTGATAATAGAGTTATATTCTATATTAAGAAGAATTCTATCTAGAAAACCCTAATATATATTCATAT